>MIQA02000341.1:62183-105435 GCA_001887855.2 Sclerospora graminicola | reverse complement strand
CTGTTCTCAAAGTGGATTATAACAACTTATAATCCAATATTCACATTTCAGACATTAAGTCTGAAATTTGAACTGTGATATTTCTACTTAAATATCACTTATGTAATGGCACCCCATTACAATACCTATGTAATTGGGGATGTGGATAGAAAACCATCACTTTATTCTGATGTTCAATCCATTCCTCAATTTCAAAATAGGTCGTTGTCTCAATCTTCCAATAAATTCCGGTTGCCTGTTGTTGTGGGGAGACCGTTTTACCTGTGACAGCAACCTCTCCTTCGACTTTTCCAGGAGTAACCACTTGCCAGTCATATCCCACAAGAAATGGCGGAGGTTGAAATAATTGCATACTTGGATATCTACCTATGTATTCACCCACTGCTACCCTTGGTGAAGCTAAAATGATTTCGCCTAACCATCGACACAGCTTAGCATATGTGTGTGAGTGATGCTGAGAAGACATAACCTCCCATGAGAGCTTGTCACGAGAAATCCGGCATATTCGTAAAGCAACAATGACTGCTTCTGAAATCCTGTCGTATTTTCTCGCGACAAGCCTGGACGAGGATTCTTCTCGTATCCATGGATTTCCTGCCCAATTGAAAATCCCCCAGTACGCCTCTACTGATGAAGACAACAATCCGTGATGAGGGATTTTATCAATGTCTATTGTGAGTGTGAGGAGCTGTCCTGGGTTCATTTCACATGATGGGTTCTTTGAAGTCTCATGAATAATCATAAATGGTAAGTGTTTGGACACATACCCAGCCAACTCTTGACTGTCACTAGTATCGGGCCCTAACCATTGTCCCAGTTCCTCCATTAAAACACATCGTTTCCGATTGATAAACTGAGAATGAATTGAATTCTTCTTCCATCCCAATCTCGGGGATATATAAGGACAAGTATCTCCACTTTCTATACCTTTCCATGACATCCAAGCACACTGGTACAAATCCTCCGGCGTGATCAACCATTTTACTGCCTCCTTCAATCGTTGTACTCTAATAGCTATAGGAAGCGCAACTAACCCGACTCCTCCTGCTTGCTTCGGTGTGTAAATTAAGTTTGGTGAGATCTTATGCCTGACGCTGCCTTCTTCCTTTGTAGTCATCCTCCAGATAAAAAAACGTTTTTGAATTGAATTAACCGTTTCATTACAACCACAGAAGGGTCAAATACTTTGGCCGTAAACAAAACAGCAGGGATAATAACCGCGTTGAACAGAGAGACTCTGTCACGCAAATGACAATCTGCACTGGGTCACCGTTACTAATCTCCGTTGAACATTTCTAAGTCTTAGCACCCAATTTTTTATTTCCATATTGTCATGTTCTATTTCAAACCCGAGATAGCGGACGAATCCATCACATTTAACTACTGGTATATTATACCAGCCTGTAATCTCGATAGTTGGATACAAAAATAGAATATGGCTCTTTCTAACTCGTACTTGTAAATCAGATAAATAATCAAAGCGAGTAACAAGCCATAAAGCAGTAGCCACTTGCGCTGCCCTTTTCAAAAAAATGTAGAATCGTCAACAAAAGCGGAAAATCTGTGTTCTAATTCAGGGAGTCCTTCTACTGGACTCAAACCCTCCAAATCAGAAGACCGTTTAATCACCAGGGCCAAAGGTTCAACAGCAATGATGAATAGTAAGGGTGCCAAAGGACATCCCTGGCGAATACCGGATACCACCTGGAAATCACTCGAGATATCATTATTAACTAGGAATTCGGCTGAAGTTCCCCTAGGTAATGTCCTCATCAATGCAATAAAGACATCCGAAAATCCAAATAGGGCCAGGGTGGCAAACAAATATTCACGATCTAAAGAATCATAAGCCTTTGCAAAGTCCAAGAAAAGTATCCCCGCATTATCATGTAGTGTTGCAGCTGCTGAAGAGAACGATTCTGTAAAATAGCCATCATAACTGTATCCATCTGGCGGCCGTGGACAACCCTTGTTGGGTGTCCCCAGTGAGCTGACTTAGAAAAGTCTGTAACCGTGTTGCAAGAATCTTCGCAAAAACTTTATAACTTGATTGCAGAAGGGAGATCGGCCTGTAATCCAAGGCATTGTTCTAATCTCCCTTCTTCCTCAGTGGAATTATAGTGGCTTGTAAGAACGAGGCTGGTGGTGCCACTCCTAGTAAAAGCATATTGTACTCTTGTAATAGAGGTTCCAATAAGTCATCCACATAATCCTTATAAAAATCGTTACTGATACCATCCGGGCCCGGAGCTTTACCTCGATCTAGCCCTTTAATTGTGACTCTCATAGTGTCCATTAGATAAGCATTTTGCCAAATTGTAACATGGCGTTCATTCGGAATTGTCATAAAATCGTGTAGTTCAGAGAGAACGTTAGGCGGGCAGTGCCGGTCTGGTCTTTTGGTCATGATGCCTTGCCATGTCGACACAAACGATCGGGGATAGAGAGAGATTTACTAAATGAAATATCAGTGTTAGATCGAATGTCATAGACCCGTTGCTCCCTCTTTCAGATGGCTGTTCGACGGAATAACTACCGGATATCCTGTGTCGATCGATGCAACTGCCTGCCCCGTCTCACTTGTAAGGTTTGATGGGTGTGAACCCGCGTCGCATTGATAATTTGTTTACGGGATCGCGCATTATCGTATAGATGTGCTCGAATGTTCTGCACTCGTCGACGTCGACGACGTGCTGCCTTCCGCCTTGCTTGAAATATAGCGTATTGACATTCCATAAGCCATTGGGCCCACGTAATGGACGCCGTTGTTAAATATTGAAAGTGTGGTTTGATCCGGGACTTACAAAACTGAGATATTGAAGGTTGATTATGTCCCGGAAATGATTAGCGTGGTATGCCTCGGTGTCTAGAGATTTTGTATTAGGTCTTGTGTGACATTTTAAATGCGATGAGGATCTATTCATGATCGGAGTATACTGGTGTATCTCCGACCACCAAGAGATGAAACCTAGATGCGATACTTTGAGATATGTAGAATCGATCGATCCGGCTGGCCTGCTCACCTCACCAATATGTGTAATACCCAATAGGTGCCATGGATTCCTCATATAAGACTGATTCTTGAAGTGTTTGAGCATCAATGAGTCCTGCTGAGCGTACCATAGTGTTCAAAACGTCACTTTCTGTTCTATCAGTCCTTGAACCTCCTACTCTATCTAAACTGGGTGACTTCACACAGTTAAAGTCACCTACTAGTATCACAGGTGCTTGAACGGTGGATATCGTTTTCGAGATATTCAGAAAAAATTGCTTGAGCGACAAAGTATCGCCATAGGGAGCATAGATATTAATAAGTAAAACTTGTTCCCATTGAATAGCTATGAACCGGTCTGTCCATCTCCTTGACGCCATACGCGTCAAGGAGATGGACAGACCGGTTTGGACTTGATCTTCTAGATCCGGATGAAATTAAATGGCCACTCCGCCTGTTTTTTCTTTGATATACTCCAAAACGAAAGCCGTAAACCTGTCTCATACCGACCCCATAATCTTTCCCATTTTCGTTCCAAATCAATTGCTATCTCCATCGATGATACATGGTTTCTTGGAGCAAAATGAATTGAGGAGGGGATGTCGGTTGTGATCTTCGCCATGCCGTCATCCAGGCAGATATGTCCTCCGCATTGAATCCTCGAACATTTGACTTCAAAACTGTACCTGTTCCAGTAATTTGGTACCTTGGTTGGATTTCCCAATGGCTGATATTTGTTTTTCTTTAAAAACTTGTGTAAAGAATACTTGTCATAATTGGAGAAATGGAAATAATGGTGGTCCAGCAGTCTTTCTGCTGTGGGATCCTCACTCTGTGAAGTGCCCTCAGTATCGCTCTGACCGAAAAAGGTCCACTGTATTTTCCGTTGATTCATGAGGTTGTGTTGGGATGGGGACATAAGTGGTGCCTATAAATTGTACCAATAGGTCCCATGCGTTCTCTTGGCCTTCTAAAATAGCTTGTACTCTTGCCGCATATATCGGTGCTGCGACTCGCGCTCTGAAATGACGCTGAAGAAATGTTAAGACGGAGTCTATTGGATAGTACTCTTCCCCGAGAATTGCCGCCAATTCATCTGCGTGCAAAAATGCACAAAGTAAACACTGCGCTAGTGTTAACGAGTAGGTAGGGGCACATAGTCTGATCAACGGACTATTTCCATATTTTGCCCTTTTCAACACTACCTACTGTCGCGAGCTGTCCATCTCAGCTTGGCGGTGGGATAGATGAGTCAAATTAGACAGCCGTTCCTCCCATTCCTTAAACCAGATATCTGGGATGCCTGACACGCCACCTCGTTTCCCTTGGTCCATCATCCTCAACCAACATTGTTCCCTCCAGGGGATGTTAGTATTGTTAATATCTGGGGATCCATGCTGTCTAGTAAATTGTAAGCTCCCGGACATGCCTTGAGAAGGTCAAGCATACGAATTCCTTCTTTTAGACCAGCCCGTTTCCCTGTTGACGTTGGGGATGCGACCAAAGGAAAATGTATTTTAGTATTTTGCTCCCATCCTTCTTTAAATGCATCCCATTTTTCATACCACTGTACGTTTGAATGTGTGTTGACAGGCGCAGCATCGATCATTTCATCTAAATCGTCAATGAGCTCCCTCTGGACCGGACGAGAATCTAGTTCGACATTCCGTTTAGTGTGCTTGGGATCTCAGGCACTGCCGTTTAACTACCGGTTCATTGATACTATACTCAGTACTATCTTATGGCGGATGAAAGTCGGAAGAGGAGGAAGGATCATCAACAAAAGTTGGTCCTCTCCTTGTAGTCATTGTTGCCATGCCTTTTGATGCCACTGTTCCAGAATGGGTTGAGAAATCTGGTATTTCTGCATCGCCCATGATCGTACATCATCCTGTTTCAAATTGAGTCGTATTAAATGTTCCTGCTCCGGTATTGACAGACGTCCCACGGTTTCTGTCAAGAAGTACAATACTTCACACATTCTTGAATCTCGGGAACGAATGATTTGTTCTATCTCAACCTTTAAATCGTGGCGGATTGTGGGGCCCTGTAAACGGGAGAGAAGATCATCGAAATCTCCCTCCCATGAGTCAGGGTCCCAAGGAGAGTGACAACTATATTTTGTCAGTTGACTGGTTTGAGAAGGGGATGGTGGGCAATCCTGGGACAATCTGTCCTGTCTGTGCTCTGACGGTTCGTCTGTCATATTTACATCCTGATCCGTTGATTTAATGTTGTTACTTTTGTCATGATGGGTGATCGATGATGATGCCACTTTCTTATCGTCATAGTCATCACTATCTTCATCACTGTCGGTGTTGCTACAGCTCTCCATCTCCTGGTCTGATATAGCATGAGAATCTGTATCATGGCCTCTGCCACCGTGTATGAATGCTGAGTAATGAGCCTTGTCATAGTGAATAAGTAGCGACCATTTCTCCACATTTTCAGCAAATTGTGATTGTCGCGTCTGTACCCGTTGTATACAGTCCTTGATAGAAATAGGGTATTCGGCACTTACTGAATATTTACGATTTTGTTTTTGCCGTATTTCCGGTATAAAACAGAGAACTCCAAGTATCTTACTTTCTCCAAATGAACTTATTACGTAAATTTCTCTCTGTATCATTGTACTGATACACGCCATAGTGTCATTACTTCCTCAGGCATGGGATTCCACAATGTCCTCTAATTTCGAACCGCTATTTTTATAACCGGTGAGGTAGGTTTTGAATGCCTTTATTCATTCTATTGCTGATATCCTTTTATAGCCTCTGCCGAGACCTAATAATGTGTGCTTCCGAATGCCATGTTGGAATTTCAAGTCAAAATCGATAAGGGCGCGATTTAGACAACCCGTCTTCAAAGCTGCTGTGATACCCTCTATGATTATAGGTGAAATATTGTCCAGCTGCGATGATGCCAGAGCCTGACTAACAGCGTAGACTTGACAGTTTCCTGTTGCAGGGGTATGAAGTTCCTGAACCCCTAAAATTTGTGTTACTTGTGTGATTGTCATGATATTGTCGAGATCGTACCCCGGCACTAATGCATTTTGCGGCAGGTGGATACTTTCTTGGTGTTTAACAACTTCTGCTAATAATCAGTTGACTTGTTCCTTACACAGATTTTCGTAATCAGAAGATCGGTGATTTGTTTCTGTTTGAGCTTTACTCCTGTCTGCCCTTTAAGTGGTGTGTCCATTTTCCTTTGAAGTTTTTAACCTTCCTAACGGGAGGTTGAAAAACTTCAGACTGGCCTGATTGGTTAAGGGTTGCAATGTACCAGGTGGCTTGTCTTCGATCTCCGTAGTTGGTGATGATACCGATGTTGTGTCCCTGGTGACGCTTCTGCTTCTGGTACTAGATGATTTATGTTCTTGGGGTCTCGAAGATTCTTTAACTGCTGCAGAAATCGACTGGCAGATACTCTTAGAGTTACGGTCCTGAGATCCTGTACTTCTGTTCTGTGTGGGGTTGGTTGCGCCTGGTCATCGGGCAGTTATCCACCAAGCTTCCTTCGATTTAGCTATGTGACTGTTCGTTTCTTGTTGTGTATCTACTGGATCCGTTTCCTTCACCTCTTAAAAAGCCGTCTTCAATTGATTTTCTTTCGTTTCTGGCCGATGCTGACACTTGTGATCTTCCCTTCTTCTTTCACATCACTTTGTGTTGATCCCCCTAAAGACGATGTAGTCTCTGCTGATTGTTGTGAAGACGTAGGTTTTTTGTTTCAACTGCTTCTTTATTTCATCCATACTGGCGAACGTTGGGTTTGGCAACACTAACGTTTGTATCGCCTCTTGCGTTATATGAATGCAATGGTTTTGTTCTAGGATTGTGATAGATTCCGTACAGGCTCTCATTGGATGGCACGTCATGCCACAACGCAAACATTGACGCCTACCACGCATGGAGGGATACTCAACAACCACCATCGTATCCATCCACGCAATTCGTAATAGGCCATGTAACGCTTGAGGACATGATTCAACAAACAAAGTCAGTTCCCATTCTGTTGAGGTCGCCGAAAAAGGTCTACCCTTATCCAGATTCTCTACTTGGAACTCCACTCGTATAATTTTATGCAACATTGCATAGAATTTAACCAAGTCAATCGACCTGGTAATATTCTTAAGTATACACGTATAATTCCCTTAGTGACCAAACTTTTCTCCATTAGTGTCAACCTGTTAATCCCATGCACTTCCTTTTTGTATGAGTTTCTTGTTATGTATTTTTTTTTGATCAGGTGATCCATTCGGTGGAAAGGCACCTGATTCCGTCATATTTTCTGCAATTGTATGAGTAAAAAATGAAAATATAATGCATGTTTAGCAGCATTGTAACTGATCGTCTTGACCTGTGCTATCATCGCCCATAGCTCCTTAGACCCAGATGCTCTTGCAGTGGCTGCTGTGACAATACTCTCTTGGATGCTTCTTATATTCAGAAACGCCTCCTTGATGGGGCTTTCGCCTTGTAGATCCAATACTAAAAAACCTCTCCACTTTTGCCCGTATCGTTTGAACTAATCTCACTTGTTCACCGAATGACATAATTCGCTTTATGAATTGCGGTAACTGCCGCGCTAATATAGTGTCTTCAACTAATCCTTGTACTATACTCCATTCCGCCTTAGTACCTTCTCGGCATTTTTGAGGCACATTTTGTCCATAATCTTGTTCACATATTTTGCGCAGATCGTCAATTTCGGTACTTGAGTACATCGATGTTTTAAAGAGAAACGGCTTCTGGTCGTACTCTTGAGTGGGAGACTTTGCTCTGCCTCCTGTAATCTTCTGAGCCCAATCCATTAAAGGTGTGACTGCAGGGGTAGCCCCTTTTAACATTGTCTTGCCCTAGTATATTCCAAAATATAGTCTTAAATTTCAGGCTGGATTTCTGAGCGTTGAGTGTGGCTCCGATAATGCGTTGTTTTCATATTGACCAATCCTTGTTGTTCGTAATAACATTCATTTAAAATAGATCGAGGAGTCTCTCAATTTCTTTTGGTTTCAGTTGCAGCAGCCGCTTCGAAAATGGTGACAAACGTGAAACTAGACCCTTTGCTTTGATATATATATTTATGAAAGTTTCTTGCATCAGGTCCCCCCAAGCTTGTACTCTCGGGTGCGACTGCCAGACCTCTCTTTACCCATTGGTGAGAGCGCTGATCATCTGGTCAACGGAGTGCTCTTTATGTGCGACGGCATTGTCAGGGATTAGCTTGTCTGGTTTAACGTCATTGTCGTGTTGAGTTTTTCTACTTGATCCGTTGTCAGCTGTAGACAGAAGTGTACATCGTTCCTCTTGGTCTTCTCTAACCTCCGGAGGAACTGTTGGGTGATTATTTCTTGACCTATACTGATTATTCGATTGCTTTTCTTCTGTCGTCAGTATCAACTTCGCAGTCGCTTCCGCCTTACTTCCCTTCGTGTTTTGTTCACTGACATTAGGTAACTATTTTCGGCAGTGTATTGCCTACAATAGGTCGTTGGTTTGGTCTCGGTATTACTGGTGTGTATACCGGTTTTGGCTCTATACCGACTCCTGAGAGTCCGGTACGATCTCTTCTGTCTGAAGCTTAGCCTTTGAGATCCGGTCGATAATACAGTTGTCACTCGTATTTCCGAGGGATCAGGTGGGTGACCGGCCCCTGGCCCTAGGTCATCCATTAGGTTAATGAGCAACCTGAAATTGATTTAGCCCATTTTTTTTCAACGTTTTGCGGTTGAAGTAGCAAAAAAATCGAACTGAATCGTTACTAATAGTGGAAATCCGTTTTCGGACCCGTATTTTAGAGAGAAAATCGCAAAACCAGCACCTGTCGCAAAACAAGCACCTCGTGGCTTCAAAGAAAAAGGCCCACTCTGCCCCTGTAGCATAAAGAGGGTACAACGTACAGTAATGAATATGACGGGAGATGATATTCGCACCCCATTTTTCCAACCACCGCACCCCTTGTACCTCTTTCATGGTACGTTGTACCACGGTATTACTAGGAAGCGACATGTTATTCATTCCTGACGACACTTTTCAATGGTTAATAAATCATACGTATAAAAGAATGGAATAGTGAGAAAAGAGACGGGTACATAAAAGTCAACCGACGGAGATGCTACCATCGAGATCTCACAAATTGAAGTTGACTTAATCTCTTAATCAGTGTTGTGGCCAGTGGGAAAATGCGTGACGAGTCGCTGTCTGACTCTCTCAAAGGCTTCACCACTACCTCCAAGAGGAAATATTAAGAATATGATACAGCGCTACCAGCTGCTAGACAAACGGATTAACCTGCTCCAGACACCAACGCCTCAGCCACGCCTTGTTGTACGTTATTCATATCCTAGCCTGCAGTTTGTGCGAGTATTTTGATTGGTTTTAGGATAAGAAGGGCCCCAGGAGGCAGCATAATGCGTCACAGCCTTGATGCTGGGGACCCTTTTTGTAAAAATTAGCTTTATTTTCGTGGGTAGCGAAAATTGTGGGGTAATGGAGCGGTACCACCCGCTCACATTGATATCAAAATTGATATTGCGCTCTCAGTGAATTATGTGTAACACGCTTCATCGTCGTTTTTGTTGCTGGAGGGATATATTCCAAGCAATTTCGAAGATCTACTATATCTTCTTCACCTCGAAGATACGAATATCGTAGATCGTGGAATGTCCGAGGAAAGGAAGTACATCATGTGTAGGTAGGCCGTGAGTTAGATTGCTAGATAGATGTCTTCTAAAAATGTACGTATGATTAACCATTAATAAGTTTCATCAAGAATGAATTATAAGACAGGAACATGTAATCTATTGCTTCCTTTTAATTAGTAGTGTCCATCATACCGTGGTACAGCGTACCATAACCGAGATACAGGGGGTGCGGTGATCGGAGAAAGGGGGTGCGAATATTCTCCAGTATGTGACGTGTGCACAAAAGACAGCTTCGCACTCGACAAGAAACTGCGTAGCCTTGTAAATGTCCATAGCTCCGGTCCAACAAAAAGACAAAACGTACTGGTATTGAAGGTTAGATATTATTTTAGGGTGAATTTCAGCACAAGGGAGCAAGCGCTCTGCTATTTAGTAAATTGCAGACACCAAACAAAAATGCTACTGCGCTAAAAGATCGCCGTATTTGGCTTCATTTAATGTTTTGTGTGAATTTCGGCCAGCTTGGAGTTAGTAAATTGTGACGTGTGAACGTGGTTACTAGGTCCGCGCACAGTCGTGCCACGACACAAGATGAGCCATTGGAGGTTTGTTACATTGTGTGCACATGGGAGTGCAAATTCTCATAGTTTGAAGACAGTCTCGATCATGGATGTGTGAAAAGGTAAGGAAGCACACAAGATCTTCCATCGTCGATCTTTGACCTTACACACTATCGTGTCTTGAATCGCTTGAGATCACGGCAATCCGCGGCATGACGATCATCTTAGTTTTCATATTGTGTATCATTAAATAATTTCGTAGATAACGTATATGCACGCAAAATTGGGTTCAGACTAGACCATGATCAGGTCGTCACTACAGGTCATACTTAGAATTTACCTACTTTACTAATTTACTACATAAAAGAGCGATTGCTCTCTTTCGCTGAATTTCAACCCTAAAATAACTTTCAGTACCAGTACGTTTTGCCTTTTTGTTGGGCTGGAGTTATGGGCATTACAAGGCTACGCAGTTTCTTGTGGAGTGCGAAGCTGTCCTTTGTGCACACGTCACATACTGATATATGTACGTTGTACCTTCTCTATGGTACAGGGGCATTAAGTCTTAGACTGGGTAGCCACGAGGTGCTTGCTTTGCGACAGGTGCAGGTTTTCAAAACTGATGCTCTGACTAGTGCTGGTTTTGAGATTAGTCTATTTTAATTCAGAATCCGTGTTGCTTAAAGAGGGTTTTTACCTCGCTTGACTGACATGTCACTAAATGATATACCTGATATTGGTAGATTGACGAGTCAACGCACCCTGAAATGTAATGGAAAGAACAAGATTGGTTGGCACAGTGTGCCATTTATGAGGTACAAATAGGAATCTCATGGGTACGATGTATAGTGACAGTGCCTTTGCTGGAGCGATGATGATTGCCACGCCGTTTGAGGTAATTAAAACGTGGCTACTGTTGGAAAGATATGCGCTTCTAAGTCCGCGCACCTAAACCGATTAGTACTTAGGGGTGCTCAGACAGATTTAGTGTGTAAGTACTAAACAAAAATGCGACGAGTACGTGCCGTATTTCGCGCCGCGCTGACTAGTCCAAGATAATATTATAAAAAGTTTAAAAAATCTTAACCTTAAATTTCCTAACTTAAAACTTGAAATTTGGTATGCACAAAAATCACCGTAGCTTTGCCTAACCGGACATTTCGTTTTGTCAATCATCACAAAAACACCATTGAAATTCCAACACTTCTTCCAAAAACACCGGGAGTTCTTAAGCATGCATCCAAATCATAAACCATCCCCACGTGATTATAATGAAGTGCAACCATCATTCATTCGTGACTTGAGCTTCAAACTAGGCCAATGTTGTTTCGTAATTCTTCCACCATTGGTGCACTCAAAGTCTTCGTTAACAGATCTGCTATCATGTCTTGGCTCACTACATGCTCTGGTAGCACCGCAGCCTTTTTATATAGTCCTTTAAAAACTTCAACTTAATGTCCACGTGCTTCGCGTTGGCAGCACTGGCTTCGTTTTGGAGCTGCTTGATGGCTGCCTGATTGTCAATTCTAAGAACAATCAGCGCTTTCGCATGCCAATCTCTTGAAGTAGATCCTTCATCCCGAGTGCTTCCCAGCCTCCAACTGCTTCAGCGACAAATTCAGCCTCAGCTGTCGACAGCGCAACAGAGGTCTGCTTCTTGTAATTCCACGAGACCACCATGCCATTCACATAAAGTACCGCAGCGCTGATGCTCTTCCTGTCTGACTTATCAGCTGCAAAATTAGCATCAGTATAACTCGTGATGCGTGGAGGCAATGGTAAGTCATCATCATGCTTCAAAGTTAACTTTAATTCCATTGTACTTTTAAGGTACCGCAAAATTCTCTTAGCCATCTTGAAATCCATTAACGTGGGTGCATGTGTGCGTCTCGTCACACGATGCACCGCGAAAGAGATATCTAGACGCGTGCATCGAGCCACCCACAGCAAACTCCCAACAAGTGATTGAAAACTTTTAATCGTGGGTCCACCTTCTGCAGAAAATGCCGGTGATTTTTCGTCCAAACTTGGTTCATCTCTCCTTCTGCAATCGGTGTACTTACGCTGCTTGCATCCATAAGACCATGCTTCTCCAACGCTTCACTTATGGTTGCTTCTTGATCGATCAGGTACCCTTCGCTTGGGCCTCATGCCTAGGAATTTTTCGACCTTTCCTAGGTCCTTCAATTCTAAGACCGCCATGTCTTTGAAAATTCATTACCAACGTCTCACTGGTTCCCGTCACCTGTAAGTTGTCGACGTAAACACTGTACCTGCTGAATCCCGACGCACGAAAACACAGGTATCAGTCATGCACTGGCGATAGCCCATTTCCGACATGGTATTTTGCAGGAGCTCGTACCAGAGCCAGGAGGGGCTCTGATACCACACAAAAAGAAAGTTCGTGCGACACTTCCATGCCTTGGGGTATCTTTAAATGTATATCATATCCGTCTTTTGTTTTGCGCCTTTGAATACGCACTAGGAACGTCTCCGTGTCGGACAGGCGCGCCCCATATCTGGGACATCACTAAGATAACTTTCAAATTGTTTATATCCATTACTGTAGAAAACGTCAGGAGATAATTTTCTCCAAAAACTTGCCTATCGCCTCTGGTAACCGGCAGTGCTTTATATCGTTCAATTATTCCATCTGCCTTGAGCTTTGTCTTATAAACCCACTTCGTAGGCAGTGGGTTTTTCGTTTCAGACCTTCGGACCAATTCCCATGTTCCGACTTCTTCCAGGGACCTCAACTCTTCTTCTTCAGCCATCACAATTTACTGGAACCGCACTATACCCCTTTTGGGGAGCTTAAAGATGGGTCAATAATCCCTGGATACCGGAACTGCAAGCGTCGGAGTTATCTTGGAGAAAATACGATCGGATATCTGACATGACTATAGAAGAGTTGAACATTGTGCGACATACTAGTGATGTTAAAATTGAAGGTTCTTATACGAGGGCTAAATTGGAAGATGGTTCACAGCTATTATACTGGCGTCTCCAGGGGAGGAGATAGGTACAGTAGAAGGTTCACCGCCTCCGATTTTCTATCCAAGCCCCCCCCCCGGACGTTTATGAGTATCACCGGCATCTAATGTAGCCTGTCGTCCTGGAAAGAGAGCGGGAAGGATCAAACGACGAAGTGCGATTATTGCAGCAATCATCAGCAATATACTAGACCATTAAGGACAAGAATCAACTACAACAGTTGGAACCAGCAACGCAACACATCGGAACAGTGGTACAGTGGTACATTTAGCGTTGCGGTCATTATTAGATTCCACCACAATGAGGAATATTCCGCAAGAATTGCGGACGGTTATACCACAGTGTTATCGCTAGAAGACTGCCAGTCATAGTGGATAAGTGGAGGCGGCGAGGCAATCGGGATGACTGGTGGTCAGCCCTTCAAGACTAAACGCCCCAACAGGTATGGCAACATGAACATATAATGACTGACTATCAAGTATGGGTTTTCTATAGGATCGCGACAATTCAGTTGAACACGTTTTATACTCGACACTCCATTTTCCAGATTTGTGGCTTGGATGACGAATACGTCACTTCACGAGCAGATGCCGGTCACATATCATGGAAGTGCGTCAGGATACAGGCCTCTAGAAGCAATTGATATTTCATTGGTTGGGGGATGAAATCCCGAACGATGGAATTAAACACTACTTCGAAGTATAAGAGAATGATCGCTTTACGTAAAGCACCGGCTATTGGAGATGGTTTCAAGGTGGCAATGATGGCCAAATACGGAATGAAGGCTTCAGAATATGAGGAGCAGTTGGATCGACTATGGGGAGGTATGTGCGGCATAGCGATGACATGGTTGTGGCAGCTACGAAATTAGGCAATATATGATGGAAAACGGAAACAATCATAGGACCACCTGTATTTCGTGTGGAATCAATGTCGGGATCAACTATTGACGGTTACCGAGTACGAACAAAGAGCACCCTACACAAGAATTGACGGATCAAAATTACGCTTATGTCTACAGTGCCTATACGAAATCATACCTGCCCCACAACATAAGGCAACGCGACATGTTGTGCAAGAATATAATGAACAAGACGTAAAAGTGAGCCACGGTTAGTAACCAGACTCCAAATTTATATACTTCCTCTGTCCAGAAGTATAATACCGTTTTTTTCTAAAATTCATTGTTTAGCAGGGAGGTTGTTTGAGGCTAGCTGATTGAACGTTTTGAGTTGTTAATCCATGCTGATTGGGGGAGATTATGTTTTATTCAAAACGGCCCAGTGGTTTTCGAGATATGGCCCTTACACTCGGACATCCGCGTTCCCAAATTGACGCAGACGGATCCGAAACACCGCAACCACTGCAAAAACTTGGCAGCGGCCCAGCTCAAGAAGGTACTCGCTCATATGCTCTAAGAATGCGTAGTATTTCTCCTGTCTAACGGTGTGACCAACCATCTCACCCTAAAGTTTAACTTTCTCAGCGCCAGATATGTAGCTTTTGGGCATGAGCTCGCGTCAAGCTGGAAGTAGGCACATTAACGATTTTGCGAGCGGTCGTCGTGGTCGCAGCGACAAAAATTCCGCGCTGATGAGGAATTCGTCGCGACGCTCGCGACCATCGCACGTATTTCCCTTTTTATTGATCCAACATTCGGACCTTAGCGGAGTATCTTTGAAATTATATATGTAACCGTACTTAACACCAATTCGGCCTTATATGAAGGAATACAATCAGTTATGTGCTGATCAATGCTATAATCCCGAAATTGTCCTCGAAAACACTCCAGACAAAGCTGCAGTTGACAAATCCTTTTATGCGTGTTTCACTTCTTCGCACCTCATATTCCGCGAATGCCTGAATTTGTGCAATGGATTTCTTTCAAATTAACTCTCTATGTTCGATACTCGATCGTTGAATGTGTTTATGTACCCTGTCGTTCCTCACTTGCCATAAGCAAGTCAATCCCACCGATCACATCAACCACCAGATTCTGTTAAAGCTGTCTGCACTCTCCACAGTTTGGTCCTCACACCGCCGCTGTAGTCTCGACATTAACACTTTTGATATAAGTTGTGGAATTTGTGTGATACAGTATCTTTAAAATTTAGCCACCTCTTGATGCGGAATACGCCAACCAAACCAGTGACTTAATAGCCGATCCCAATAATCTTGGGCTCGTCGGCACCCCCACATTATGTGTGTAACCCCTTTCCCGGGAGATATGCAGTCTGGGTCAATAGCACATCTCCCTGCCGCTATATATCCGTCGTAAAATACATTTAATTTGAAGTCACCGCCTGGCATACAGTCCATATCTGTCCGTCAGCGTGTTGTGATGACTCCATAGTTTGTTGAGTGATTGCACCTGGAATGTTTTTGGCAGAAATCGTGTTGACACTTAGTTGTCCGTTTCTCCACTATCAGCTCTAGCGGTTTCGCAATTAGTCTATTATAGACCTGTTTGAACGATCGTCTGATCCAATGAGTGATCTGTTTCCGCTGTGAAAGACCGCTGACATACCAAGACATACCATGTAATGCAGGGTGTGCAGAGAAGACTACGACCATGTCAAACCAATTGTCTGCTTTTGGATTTGGTGTAGTCTTCATTGACCGTTCGATCCTTGATCCAATATATTCCATCCGTCTGCTGCGTGGATATCCATATTTGACCTGTGAGTGGATTCGTCCCTTGAATTGTTCCAGAGATTAACTTGATCCATGTAACATCTACGAATTCTACCACCTGTTGGAACAGCGTGATCTTTGGGTATAAACCTATCCATTCTCCAATTTGAACGCGCGGGGAACTCATAATAATCGTTAATAGCCATCTAAACACTTTCGCCCTGGCGTGGACCCGGACCCCATGAAAGGCTGCTCTTAGCGTGAAAGACGTTCTACTCTTTCGCATAATTCAAAGCTTAGCGATGATCTGCTGGTGTTTGCTGTCATATTTCTTAGCCGATAGTTCGAATCCAGAGACTTCCCTAATCCACGGATTATTCGCCCATGTGTATGTGCCCCAAAACGCTTGGATGTGCGAAGGAATTCCATTATGCTAGGTTATAGAGTCCAGCGCCACTTCGACTGTTATTTCCTCCCCATTGTTTAATCCTCGACTCGGATGTTTAAGCTGTGACAAACAAGTGTTCAGAAGGTTAAGTAAATGCTGACGTACGTACGTGCTACATTGTCTTGTTCATCCGATGTCGGTCCTAATGCATGTGCTAAATGATGACGGACATGTGTACCCATCTTCGACTCAGCGCTGCCTCGTTGTAGCATACGATTGAGCCTCGGAGAAATCCATTGGTTAGTCACATTCGGTGTAAATATTCCACTCCAGTTACGCTTCTGAATTTTTCAATCCAGTGGTTCTAAAAGCCAGCACGTTACCTCCTTAATCAGGAGGGAATGAATGGATACTGGGATAGAGACCAGACCCATCCCGCCTACTGTACAGCAATACCGGCGATATTTTGTGTCGACTGGCTTCTGCAGGATTGCCACTTTTTACCACAACAATTTTGACAGGGTTTTGTAAACATGCATGTACCTACATCTAATATAATAATAAAACTCCGTCCGCCCGTCCGTCCGCCCGTCCGTCCGTCCGTCCGTCCGTCTGTCTGTCTGTCTGTCTGTCTGTCTGTCTGTCTGTCTATCTGTCTGTCTGTCTGTGTGGTGTGTCTGTCGTCTCGTGTCACGTCACGAGACCCGAATAAATCGCCCTTACTGCCCATCCCCAGTTCCCACAACCTCTCTCTCTATTTAAAAAACCTCGTAAATAACCTCGCTCCTCATATTTTCCGACATCCCCCTGTTGGGACAACGGGTTCTCTCCTCGTATAATAATAAAACTCTGTTCGTCCGTCTGTCTGTCTGTGTGGTGTGTCACGTCACGTGACTCGAATAAATCGCCCTTACTGCTCATCCCCAGTTTCCCAACCTCTCCCTCTATTAAAAAAAACTCGTAGTAACCCCGCTCCTCATATTTCCCGGCATCCCTCTGTTGGGACAACGGGTTCCCCCCTCGTACAGTATAAAAGAATTCCGTCTGCCCGTAACGCAATCCAGCGATTTATTTGTGTACGTACTGTACTGTAGCTTTCAATAAACTCAAGTACCGGTACATGTACAAAAAGAAACGGTCAGCAACTTTAAGTGCTATTCGTCCATGCTATTTGTCCAGATTTATCAGATTTATCCATCTCCTAACCTGTGTCGCCATTCACGTTACCATAACCAAAGTCTGGCGGCACCAATTAACCTTTGAGTCCACTTACACAGAATAAAGGTAAACCAAAATACAATCGACCTCTGCCGCCCGTGTTGGAACAACGGGTACAGCTACTTGTTGTTACATTGTTTAATATAAAGTCTTACACCTATATCGCACTTAAGACAATACCACCCATAAAGACAGTATACGCTAACGACGCGACGTTCATGAGCACTGCGTGAGCACTCACAGCTACGACCCCATCAGGTAAATTGCCAGCCAGCACAGCCAGAAAATCAGCAAGTCAATAATAGCGCATTAAAGGAACTTGCGTGAATAAAGCTGGACGAGTTTTGCTGTGTCTCTAAACTTTTGGCTCTGATTAGAATATATGCCTCAACTTTTGACTAGCACATTGTACCATATATTTGCTACAGAAAGGACTCTTATCGTGTACTAGCCGTACCACCGCTTTATCTCGGTCATAAAAAATTTCATAGATGTGAATGTGAAAATTAAGCCATTCTATATTCTCCAAACAGTGAGCGAAGCGAGGGCACGTTTCCCACTGCTGCTATTGCATTTGTCATATCTTCATCTTTCTGCAGGTAGCTTTTGATTTCAATGTTGAGTTTGTGATTCGCGCAGCCGATGAACGGAATACCCATCTTGTTAGAAATAGACTTCTTAGTCAAACAATTATCACCAATAAGAGCTACGACGGACGAACTTGTACGGTTGTAGAACGTCAAAACGTGCTCAAGGAGGTCGATATGGTCGTCAGCTTTGTATTGGCGCTCATCAATCGGAGGTGATATTCCCAGCAACGTTTCAGTGTAGACACCATCTTTCAAATAAGTGGCAAATATGGCAAAAAAATGTGTCGAACCGAATGTCCATCCATCAAACATGATGCCAAAATGTGGTGACAGCTCATCGGCTATAGCTGACTCAACCATGGGAACGATACGCAGGATGTACTTACGAGCACTTCTTGAGCTAATCGACGACAACCCACATGTGATGCCTCTTGTGAGTGGGTTAACAAGTTCAATCAATGATTGATTACGAGCGACAAAAACCCACTCAAGCTATTTGTACACATCTCTGCTTCGCTTGGAGGTGCACTCCAACAGGGGACTCCGAAAAATAGTTCTATCAAGAGACGTCGACAAACTTTTGCGAAAGTCGTGAAACTTTTTCACGAAGTCTTCGCCTATACACTTTCTCAAGTGATTTTTGGCGAGCAACTGTGCGATAAAAAACAATTAAAATTTTAATCCATAACAATTAATAATTTATAAGATTTTGCAATTATCCATGATACGCCGACAGTTTGTCAGGACTGGTCGTTTTCTTACGTTTCTTCGACTTCTCGCTCAATATATGGTAGTTTTTGTTCGTTTGTAGAGTTTTCCATATCAAAATCCACAAAGTAGCGTAGGCGAGATAGTTGAAATAATAATGTAATATTTCGCTGAAGACTTGAAGTTGAAGCTGTCTTGTGCTTGTCCAAAGTAGCTCAAGAGCGCGTGCAACCCTTCTAATGTCCTTTTGTCGGCGGAGTCCAAGGCAAACAGAAACAGGGACGTAGTTAATATAATGTATATTAAAAAGTGATTAGTTTCCTAAGTCGCTAATCTATGCATGCGAAGTGTCTTCGCTGGTTTCAATCTTCTACGCGATCGTACTATAACTTCTTGGTGCTAATAATAAAAACGGTCTAAAATAAGAGAAATAGCAAAAAATAGGTACTGACCTAAATTTGGTTTCACCATAATCGGAAATTACCGAAAATATTTTGTACCATCCCAAAGTCAACTTGTTTTGGTGATATTTCAACACTCCTTCTTGAAAGTCAATTTTCGAAGTAGCTATTTCAAGCCGATAGCTTGACGCAGTTCTTGAAGTCTTGGGTACGGGACAGCTTTAGTCATCAAATCCGCTATCATGTCTTTCGTTCCAATGTAGCTTGTTTGTATTTCATTAGTCTCGATTTTCGACGAAATAAATTTCAATCTTACGTCCACGTGCTTGATCTTCGAACTGCCTTCCTTGCTCTCGATTACTTTTATCGCCGCTTGATTATCCATTCGTAATTCCATGGGTTTTTTCACTTTTATTCCAATTTCTTGCAATAGTTCGCGGTAGCCCAGCATTTCGACCTGCATTTTTGATGCCGCATAGAACTCTGCTTCCATCGTCGATAACGAAATACCTCCCTGCTTCTTACACATCCAGCTCACAACGATTTCATCTAACCTGATGACTCCTCCTGTGGTTGATTTACGATCGTCCTTTGCACCTGCGAAGTCTGCGTCGCTAAATCCTTCCCTTAATTTCTTCACCATTGCTTTCACCGACCATATTTAGCTTGAGAGTCTTAGTACCCTTAAGGTACTTCGCTATACGCTTGGCTAGATTCCAGTCGACTAATCTTGGTGCATGCGTTCGCCGAGTTGCCTTGTGAACAGCGAAAGCGATATCAGGTCTTGTACAACGTGTTATCCATAGCAAGCTGCCAACTAGTGACTGAAAATTCTTTATTGTGACTTTTCCAGAATTTTTCAGCTTTTCATCGTCCTGTAGGTTCAAGTCTTCATATTCCAAAGCGATAGGAACCTTCACCGGATTTGCGTCCACTAAGTCGTAATCTCTTAAGAGATTGTCGATCATAACTTCTTGATCAATCGTGTATCCATTGGTTTCGTCGTACACCACACGCATTCCTAAAAATTTAGTTACTTGCCCGAGGTTCTTTATTTCCAACATTTTCATATCTTGGAAGAAATTTTCCACTAGAATCGCACGCGTACCAGTAACTAGCAGATCATCCACGTAAACCCCGACAATTGTAATCCCTTCTTGATTGTTGGTTACGTATAAGCACATATCGGTTATGCACTGTTTGAATCCAAGTGACAACAATTTCTCGTGCAGCAACTTGTTCCACAGTCGACCCGCTTGTTTGAGACCGTATAGTGTCTTGTTTAGCTTTAACACTCGCGAGTTTTGATCGTTTGAATTTTCATTCTCCATTCCCTTTGGTACGAAAAGAAAAATTTCATGCTCATCCTCACTTGCTTTTACATAAGCATTTGGGATGTCACCATGCTTAGCGGGAACTTTCCACTTGACCGCCAATGCCAATATGATCTTTACCGTACTCATTTCGATCACTGCAGCGAATGTGAGCGTATAGTCGACTCCGAACCTCTGCTCATTTCCGCACGCTACAAGTCTTGCTTTATATCTTTCAACCTGTCCGTTTTCATCCATTTTGGTCTTGAAAACCCATTTCGTATGCAGTGGCTTGCAATTTTTCGGCATATCCACTATTTTCCATACGTCGTTCCTTTCGAGTGCTTCAATTTCTTCTTTGATCGCTATCTTCCATTTCTCTCGGTTGGAACTCTTCATTGCTTGCGAAAAATTTCGTGGGTCGACCTCTGTAACCATATTCACAGTGCCTTGATTTTCTTCCGGCACCTCTTCGACTTCTTTTTGCTTTTCTTTGTTAGACACTTGATCTTGCTTCTTTGCGTACGCCCTGGTTCCGTGCCTTTCGCGTGCCCACGTTTTGGGTTTCCGTTTTTCCTTTTGTTTGAGCTTTTCGGTTGCTGCTCCTTGTGCCATGCCTCCTTCTAATTCGTGAGCTTCATGTAGTTTCTTCTTTACTTGTTCGTTCTGCACTTGATCCAGCGTTTCAATGTTCTTTATATGTTGTGTAACCACAACCTTGCGTTCCGATCTTAATAGGACTTTGAAACCTTTTGTCTCTTCGACTTTTCCCACAATAATTCCTTCTTGAGCTCTGTGCGCGAGCGAATTTTTTCCGGGGTTGCGGTACACCGTGCAAGGTGAACCAAAAGCCACAATGTCCCCGAGATTTGGCACCTTCCCTGTTAGTACTTCGATAGGAGACGCTCTTTTTCCGTTCGCGTTTGTAGGACTTCTATTGATTATATAGGCTGCGTATTGTACCGCGTCGCCCCAGAAAGCCAAACTCAAGCCACAAGAAAAGATCATGCACCGGGCCATGTTCATAATGGTCCGATGCATCCTCTCAGCTTTCCCATTGCTTGATTGGTTTCCGGCTTCACTCACTTGTCTCGAAATGCCTGTGTTCTTGCAAAAACCATCGAGGTTTTTATATTCTGCACCTCCGTCGGTTCTTAAGACGTGTATCTTGCAGTTGTATTGCCGTTCGAAGTGCGCCATGAAGTGTTCGAATTTTTTTGCTGCAACGTCTTTAGTTTTAGCCAAAAACACTCTCACGTAATTAGACTTGAAATCGACAAAATTCACCATGTACCGATTTCCAAAACGATCTTTGGGTGTAATTGGTCCTTTCAGGTCCGAGCATATGACCCCACCAATCCTATCGGTAGGTGCATTGCTTCCACTGTCCTTTTTTGATCGAGAGTTCTTGGTTTGCTTGCCTTGGGCGCAAGTCAAACAGTTTAAACGCCTTGTGTCGGTCAACTCAATCCCACTTTTAGGGTCTTTTGCGATTTTCTCAATTGCATCATAATTTAAATGCCCTAGGCGCGAATGAAAGTGCATAAGGGTTCCTCTTTGAGTGTCCGAACCCGTGTCATATTCCTTTTCGCTTGATTCGAGCACCGAAAACACTGTATCTTGATCCTCCTTCCTTGGTTGGTCTACCTTTACGTCAACCGAAAGCACCTTATTGACTCTTTCGATATCGAATATGACTTTGTTTGATGGTCTGTGTATCATTATTCGTTTTCCTTGCTTGTAGACCATTTCACATCCTTTCTCTTCCAAAAGGCCATAAGAAATGATGTTTCTTGCGAGGTTTTCGACGTAATACACCTCTTCAATCCGGATATTGTTCGTAACTTCACCCGTATTCACCTTTATCTGTATCCACCCCTTTTTGGACCATTCAAAGTCTTCCCGTCTGCTTGAAAGCACGCTCCACTTACATCCTTTGCGTTTCTTAAGAAACTTGAGTCGTTTACCAGGTGCATGCTTGCACCAGAATCCAAAATCCACTTGTTTTTGTTCAAATCCTTGTAGTCACCTGATATAGTCAAGGTGAAATCAACTTCCTTCGTAGTGTTTCCCTTGTTTCGACATTTTTCTTGAGCGTGTCCAAATTTACCACAGTTTCCACACTTTTTTGTCTTCGGTTTGTTTTCAACGTAGTTTACTGTCTCGTTTCCTGAGTACTTCTGACTTTTGCCGTCGTTTTCGACCGCAGCGGCAAACTGACATAATTCCTCGGCTTGCCTTAGAAAATCCGTCCTCGTGTGGTTATATTTAGCCATGAGAATCATCTTAAGTTCTGGTGATGCATAATGGACCACATTTTCCAGCACCAAACCTTCACTCCCACCCACGGCTTCCGAAATCGCTACCAGGTAAAGGTAGTGTTCATTCCAAGTCCTTCTTGGGTGTTTCTTGCTTGTAAACAATTTTACCGATTGTGCCGGCGTAATGGTCGTATGGAAGGCGTTCAACATCTTGTTCATTATGTGGACCAAGGTTGGGTGTTCCTTCCACCAAAAATCAACTTGCCGGTTGTAGTACTTTTCAGCAGTTCCTGCCAGATAATGCCCCAAGAGATCAACCTTGATCTCTTCGCTCCACACATATCCACAAGCAGATTCAGCAATCGAAACTTGTCGTATAAACCTTGTCCCCCATTCCTTGAAACCTGCGCCAAACCCTCGATATACCTCTTTTCCATCGAAAATCCTAATCGATAGCTTGCAATCTTTGGCCGATGGGGTCTTAAACATTTGGGGTGGCGCTTGATTGAAGTTTGGCATCGGCGCCGCCCTCATATCCGGCGGATTAAACGCTTGGCCTGGTGTCGGGTTATAGTTTTGTCCTGCCGGCCGTCCTTCATTAATATTCCGATAATTTTCTTCGTACACGAAAGGCTTCTTTTCTGGAGTGCTGTCGAACGATGCCATCCGCATTTTACTACCCAGCCTCATTGAATTGTTAAATCCATAATCTTCAATGTTTACGTTCGTTGACTCCAACTTGTCCAATCGATCCGTAATTTTTTGTAGCATTTCTAGGAGCTTGGCTCCTTCTGCTCCGAAACCTGCTTGAGTGGCCTCCTTGGGTTTGTTTTCACCAATCTTCTCGCCCCCATTTGGGCTCATAACCTGTTCGTTTGTAGAGTTTTCCATATCAAAATCCACAAAGTAGCGTAGGCGAGATAGTTGAAATAATAATGTAATATTTCGCTGAAGACTTGAAGTTGAAGCTGTCTTGTGCTTGTCCAAAGTAGCTCAAGAGCGCGTGCAACCCTTCTAATGTCCTTTTGTCGGCGGAGTCCAAGGCAAACAGAAACAGGGACGTAGTTAATATAATGTATATTAAAAAGTGATTAGTTTCCTAAGTCGCTAATCTATGCATGCGAAGTGTCTTCGCTGGTTTCAATCTTCTACGCGATCGTACTATAACTTCTTGGTGCTAATAATAAAAACGGTCTAAAATAAGAGAAATAGCAAAAAATAGGTACTGACCTAAATTTGGTTTCACCATAATCGGAAATTACCGAAAATATTTTGTACCATCCCAAAGACAACTTGTTTTGGTGATATTTCAACAGTTTTCGAATGAAATTACATCTAATACAATTTTGGGTCTATCTAAAAAGTCTCGACCTTGATCGCCAGTTTTTGTTTGTTGACGTTTGGATCATAAGATTTCGCACTGACAATGAAACAAATGACGGAAAAACAATGGAAACGAGAGAGCAACATATCACGGACCCAGCTACGCGAGAATTTCTAAGTTGCAACAAGGGTCAGTGCACCGTAAAGGACCGCAGTCTTGTCTGTTGCATTGAAGATAGCGTATTCAGGATCGATCTGAAACGTATGGATATTGCCCATCAATTTCATCATTTAACCTGAAGAAAGCCCCGCACCTCTCCTACAAACGCGTACAGATTGGTTTTGAACTGTCTGCGCATTTTGCGCGTAGTAGCTGTGCCCATCGCAACATCTCCTGGTGATAAAAAGCGAATGAGCTCTGCTAATGCTGCAGCTAATCGTTGCTTCCTCGTAACGTCCAGGCTTTCTTGCTCGTGACACATCTCATCAACTAGCGCTGAGTAGCGCGCTTGCTCAATCAAAATGAGTGAAAATAGTGTACTAGCGCATGCATCTAGTATGATTGGATCGAAGTCTTCGAATAATACCATGCGGAAAATAATGCGCAGAAATGCCATAAACATCTCTGGATGCTGTTGGCGATGAACATCAAGACCCGGCTTTTGGTCTTGTAGCGCTTTCCAGTGATAACTAGCCAATTCACCGAGCGCCTGGAAGCTATTGCGAACGACGTCAACTGATACATGACGCATACCAACCAACAGGGAGTGCAACAGCATCTGGAAAAGCTCACTTGATAGCGACACCAACTTTTCTGCGTAAACTTCTATCATATATGACACCAAGGTAAAGTACTGCTTACTCAAGCTTGGGTACGCTAATAGCTGGTCGGTCATAAGCGGAATCACTTGACTTAGACCAGAAAAGACGACGTCAGCCACAACACTCGAAGCGCGGCTAGCGTCCGCTAGTTCTTGCTCCGTTGACACATCTTCCGAAAAGTCGATGAAGTCTTTTGACACGAGATGCGATAGCAGAGTCAAGAGCGCCAACATATCGACGTAATTTTCCTCTTCAGCGTCCCCCAACATGCTTTTTTTACCCAAATTATGCCGGCAATAAGTCCGGATGAGGCCATCACTTGCTGTGTACACTTGTAGAGCGTCGTGCGGGGAAAGATAGCACAGTTGCGCTTCCACCATTACGCAAAAGAATGTCAAAATAAGGTTCGCAATTTGTGAATCACCTTCAAAAATTTGAAAAATCTTTACAATAACAGGAAGAGCTGGCAAACAGAATGCTGAGATAGAGGCATGGCTGTTTGATTCGGCAGAGCGCGCAATGCCAGTGTACATTTCGAGAAGTAGCTTCAGTTCTTCTTGCACACGTACATCGTTTGCTGTTTGCTTTGATCCAAACGTTGGGAGTGCGATGAGCTGTTGCAGCCGCCGTTCCACAGGCCGACAGATTGCCTCAAAATGAGTCGCTCGCATATTCGGATCATCTGATGTCATTCCTGCTCGACATAACGCCTCGGTAAGCTGACCACGGAGATTGGCCGGGATTCGAGCGACTGCGTCATTTAATGTTGCTTCCCGTGCATTTGCTGATGCAGCCATGAACGACCCAGCAGACGCATTGGCTTGGACAAGTGATTGCCACGTACGCGAACTTAGAACGGGATAAATGGCTCTTGCATTCGAGAGAACCAGCAAGAATTCAATAAAGTTCTCCATCACTATGGGTTGTGTTGGCCAGTGAAGCAAGTATATTGTCGTCTGCTGAACAAGAAAATTCAACAGCTCGCTTGCTTGTCCTCCATTTTGAATGCCAAACACTTGCAGAAGGGCCGGTGCCATGTTTTCCGAGCATGCTAGAACTTCTGGAGCGACATAAGTCGCACATAATCGTGTGATTGTTTTTAAAAGCCCTTCGGACACAAATGGACTGATACAATTGCTTGTCGGATTTTGAGCCAAACGGGATGTCTCGAACTCTAGCACGTATTTCATAATGAGCATGATGAGATTGATCACAGGCGATTCTTTTGCGTTGACAGTGCCATGAAGAGTGGCTTGAATTAAAGGAGGTATCCCTGGTCGCTCGCCTTCAAAGTCATCCGCTAAAAAGATCCCCGCCAAAAGAACAACAAAGTGAAGCTGCTCGAAAAGCTGCAAGAGCACCGAGGTCATGATTCCTTGACCTTTGATTATTTCTTGCTGCACACTGGCCATCAACGACTGGACACGCGACACTAGCAAAGAGGCTGACGCAGAAGCATTAAGTCTAGCAAGAGCCGCAGCCAGCTCGTACTGCTCTTGTTTACTACTGGCAGCGTTGTCTTGTACGTCTTCATCTTCATCCTGCTCTGCTAGAACCTCCACTGCACATAGTTCCAACTGGACCTGAATGTAGAGCTCTACAACTGGAGCTGAGGCATTACTGAGGACTGTTAATGCTTGCTTCGTTTCCGATTCCGTTGATTCCGACAAACCAGCCTCTACTAGCTGTGGGTCATTTACTAGCACTACCCATGCATCTAACAGAATATCAATACCCTCAAGTTCCCACAACTCATCAATTGTCTCAGTCGGATTTTCGCGTAAGTGGCGCTGAATACGCTCCAAAGCGGAGTGTAAGAGCTTACTGGTCAGCGAGGCCAACTCTTCAAGAAACGAATAAAAGAGCTGTCCAGAATCAGTTTCCAAAAGTGACTTTAGACCAATGTTGTTTACAAGCCGATAAAGCAGCTGACAGCAGTCAATCATCTCACGAGTAGCTAATTCATGACCTGTTGCGTCATTTTGTGCTAATAAGTTTAAGAACGGGTTGTGCACAACTGTAACAACGCCACGGAAAATCTCCCTCAAGAAATGCACTTGTTCCAGTTTGCGGTCAAAAATTGGGCCTTGGAGAGAGGCGAGCTGAATGAGAAATTGACGAGCCAAGTGCAGTAAGGTCTCGTTCTTTGCAGCAACTTGACGAAAAAAAGCATAGGTATTAAACGCCGAGTGAATCAAATCTGGTCGCACAAGGACAGGTCTCCAAGAAGCCTCTGGTGTTAAAAGTGGTCGATTTCCAGTATCATCGTCACACGCCGAGACTTTCAAGCTCCATGTCAAATTTTCCGCCCGGGGATCTTTGAATTGCCAGTTTAATAGCTCGACACAAAGCCGAAATGCTGCATCTAGCAACTCCAATTGCTCTTGAGGTACACCTCCATCAGCTTGACCATCTCCACGTGCCGTCGTTGTGCTTCGAATCGAGTCTTCTAGTAACGGCACAGCAAGTGCCACGATATCTTTCAATCCTCCACTCTTTTCCAACATACGTCGCGACCTGATGTGGAACTCGACCGGTTGCATCATGTTGCTAGCTCTCGACGCAGACGAAAACTCCGTCACGAACGCTAGTAGCCATTTTGCAGCCAATAAGCGGTGACTGATTGCATTGCCAGGCTGCAACATAGCTCTCATTTGCTGCAAAACTGCTGTACGCTCTGAATCAAGTCGATCCAGCCAGCCTCGCTTGACCAGTAACACAGCCGTCTGCAGCGCTCCAGCCGCCACGTATTTCGGCAGCGACGTGCCACGTTCAATCAATAATTGCATCAGAAAATCCATTGCCATCGATTTGTCGGAAAATGTCAAAAGAGGCCAGCGTTGTAGTGTCACTTCGCGGATGGTGGCCACGCAGTGGAACTGCACGACGGGCGTTGTCTGATTGCTACGCAATAGCGCCATGGCATCGGTTAACGCACTAGGACTACGCTTAAATTGCTCCAAAATGGCTTCGGCTTCTGCACGACGACGCTCAGCCTCGGGTCCTGTCGGTGGCGCGTGAAGCGCTATGCATGCCGCCTCTAACGTCTCCATTGATTGACTCAGAACAATATAACAATACAGTCGAACAATATAACAATAATCCGCTTAAACCAAATTTCTTACTTCACCCTACTTGTATCGTCCAATAAATACCACGCAATACGCATTGGTTGAAAAAGTTCTGAAGCGATGACTGCCGCACCCGTAAAGTGCTCCATGTCGCAGTTCATAGCGCGCTGTTTAGAGGAAATCGGCCTCGAAGGACGATGTGGGTTGCCTCTACGTGACCTGTTTGACATAATGGACCCGCATCATGACGTGGCTTATCGTCGTTACGCGTGGCAAGTGCTGCGTAGTATGGAACGGCAACTCCGTTTTCACGTTATGCGACCGCTAGTTGCACAAAAAGACACAAACACTGTAACAAAAACGAATTCATTGATTGATGCTAAGATTCAACGCACTCCACCTCATCGGAAGCGCAAATGGAAGACCACGTTGCTTAATAATCCAATAGACGATTCCTTCACGACAAAGACATGGGTGTATAATGAGACTGAGAGAACGCCAAAACGTCGCAAACACAAGAATCGTCCGTTATTGCCCGTACTGCCATCAATGAGGCGTATCGCTGCTCAGCGACAGCGTCACAGGTTGTCAGATGCCGATGCTGAAGCTAGAGATAAATCAGAAAAAAACAGTCGACCTCGAAGGCGGCGGCAAGGTAGTAAAGATAGCTGTCAGGACGCGATAATGGAGCCACGCGATTTGAAGAAGGGAAACGTGTTCAAAGAAGAGCTGGAAAAACAGGAATCACACATACAGACGATGCAACGATCAGAAGTTGACTTTAAAGACGATGAAAGTGGTGCCGCTGATGATACGCGGTGGGTTTTACGAAGTCCACGAGGTTTTCATCTTGGAGAGGAAGTGGATATAGGCCAAGTGAGTTACGAAGAGGCTGTGGCAAGCAGTCAGGATGGCGTGCTAGGTGTCGTGGCTTGTGAGGAGTTAAGATTAAAGTATTTGGGTGTGGAAGATCCGAAAGCTATGGATATGATCTCACCTCAATTCGATCTGTTGGAGATCATTGGTCGTGCTAAAGCACGGGGGGAAAATGCTGCTACGTTAACAAATTCGAAAATTTTTGGAGACTCACGAAAGCTCCACTATCTGCTGGATATGTTGATTGTGGCCAACTATGTCGTCAAAAATATTGTCACTTCAGATCAAAGACGTTTTAACATCATTCACCTTCGACGATTTGCCAGTCAATTTCATCCATCTATGATATCACCTTCCGCTACGATAGCTCGGCAAGCGTTCCCCAAAGATCTTATAGCACAAGCCATTGTGAGCATGATGAAAGCTCGAGGAGAGCGGACTTGTGTGCTCGCAGATATCGGACGTGAACTGGGTTACGGAAAGCGCCAGCAGGAGCAATTGCGAAGCTTTTTCATCCAGCAAATGACTGAAAAACGAGACTTTCCGCTACAATTGTTTATGGCACGCTGCAAAACGAGCAGTGATTTTGTTGGGCGAAAATTGTGGTGTGTATGTCTACGAGATAGTTTATCGAATGCACCTGGTGTCTCATTGTCATCAATGCCTTTTGACGACTTTGGGCCGAATCCAATCAGTGTGGGCCGTCCTACTGTTGAGCGCGGAATCATGGAGCAAATGTTTCTGGCCATTCAAAACCGAAAACATGTTGGTGCAACGGTACCTGAGCTCCGAGATGTGTTGGGTGTCCCAACGTTCAAGCTGCCGTACAAGCTAGCCCAGGGATTGATTTCAAACTACAAGATTTCTGTCGAACAAGTCGTTTTGGGCAAGAGTACAATGTATCGTATGTTTATTCCCGGCGCCACAAAAGTAGATGCAAGTAGCCGGCATGCCCTAAGTGGCAATGACTCCAAGGCGACAGCTTCCAGTGTTGGTGTGCGGGTAACCCGCGCAGCTGACAAGTATAGTATACCTAAAGGAGTAGACGACGATGACGAGACGGGTCAGCCAATTACGATGGAAAAAGCCATCCGAGGAATGGTGAGAGCATCAACGATTGACAGAAGAAGAAACTACATCTTAAAGCGAGTACAAGAAGAAAAGGTGGTGTCGTTACATCAGCTACGTACCGGTTTAATTGAATTAGAGCGAGTGGCAGAAGCTAGCACGATGGACATTCGCTCAGTTCGACGTATTGTTGATGAGTTAATTGAAGAGAAGAAGATGGTAACAATGGATATTACTCTCCCACCAAAGCAGGTCCTTCAGAAAACACATCGAAAGGTAAGGTGTGCAGTACTAAATGGGTATCAGCGCAACCGCGAAGTAATTCGAGAGTTTATAAAGATCTACGAGGAGGAGCATCAAAGAAAATACCAAGCTAATCTCGTGGACCATGATAATGATGACTACATTGTTGTAGCTAGTCGTCAAAAGCCGCGCCAGGGCGGTGGAAGTGTTGTGCAGGAAGTTCGGAGCAGAGAGACTCGAGACCAAGAGGTTGTCAAGTACAGCGCAATGTCGTACAAGTTGGCACGGCTTGGTTTAGTTAAAATACAAAAGCAAAGTCGCAAGTTGGGAATGTTTTTCGGTATGATGTATAAATGTCGGGCATTTCATCTCATGATCTGGGATCGAGTGAAAATTTTAGAGACTCGAGATTATTGTGAGGCTACAGCAACTCTCGACGATTCGAGTCGTGTGAGGAGCTCTTCGAATTCTGATTGCTTGCAAGAGATTTCATTTGCGCTCAAAGATGTTCTTGATCTTTTGACGGTGAAAGAATACATCCAACTTGTTGGTGTGATTGAGTTGCTTAATGATCGAGAAGAAACAGCCGTGAGACGGGTGATAGCAAAGGGTGGTTCGTGGGATTTGCTACCTCAGTCCATTGTTGATAAGCTGCGAGGGTGTGAAGCAGACAGGTTTTCCAAGATTATGCGTGTGCTGCTTGATTTGAGGCTTTTGGAGATTGTGCACGATACTTCTTCTGCTGGTCTCTTCAATGTGTTCCAAACATCTACTGACTTTGATTCAATTGTTTCGAGGGTGGCATTTGCGACATTATCAGGTGGGCTTTTCAAGGTCAAGCGGCGTGTTCACATCAGTATAAAGCAAGGCTCGACCGTATTACATCGACTTTCACCCGAATATATGTATGCCTATGCACCAGGGTTTTCTGGCAAAAGCAAGAGTGATCATTTCTATGGGCGTGTACCACTTGAATTCGAGCTAAATGAAATGGCTGATGTCAAAGCGTATTGGAAATCGCTACGCTTTTTAAGCGTCGAGGGGGCTCGGCTAGGTTGTACGCAATCGCGTGATCTCAACAGTGTGAGCATTAAGCTTGATGGCGCCTTGATTCAGTCGGCTCCTTTATCAGATCATAATATCTACGTGCTGAAAGCGTGGGTACCGCATTCCACGAGTATGAAAAACAGCACGGCTCGAGCCAAAGCCGCTGCAGGATCCATCCAGGCGTTAAAGCGTAAATGCTTTCAAGCGGACCTGCATGCTGTGGACATCTCTTCGCAAAAACGACGAAAGATTGCTCAAACTAGCAAATGCTCCATGTCGGCATTGATGGCTGCAGCTGATCCGACTGAAGCTGGTGTCAGCATGTTTTCGCAAGCAGATTGGAGCAAAGAAAAACTCGCCGTACGCACAAATGGACATTAAACGAAGATCTTCGGTTGGTCGAGCTCTACCTTGAACAATTGTCCTGTCGAATGGTTTGTTGAGGTGCCTTTTAGCGCTGCAAAAGTATGACGAGCGGGTTGCGTTTTCGAACGACAAAGCTTTCCGCACGTTGATTGCGTGGAAGGAGCTTGGAAAGGTCTTAAAGAAGACACCGATTGAGTGTATTGCTGCGCGTACATGATTTGCTGGAAGCCCCGGCGATTCAGGCAAAAGTTGAGAGAGCCAAAGTTATGGTTACGCAAAACAAAAATCCTGGGGGAGAGTTTGACGAAGAGGTCGCAATTATGCGCCAACCGCGATTGACAGCGTTACTATGTCGAGCATTGCAAGTCATCTTACATGAACGACCGAGCTATTTTTCAGCTATGGCGGATATGCTCATGAGTAAGTGGAAGGAGAGTGAAGTGAAGTTGGTATGGCGCTATCTATGGTTGGCTGGCTTAATAACGCGGACACCTTTGGCAAACATTGGAAAAGATCAGAAACAACGAGGGTTTCAAGTCCATTCTAAAGTATTTGAGATGAAAAGTTTAAAGATTGCTCATTATTTACTGGAAACATTTTGCGAGGCTGCAAAGTTTCTGTCTTTTGTGGACGAAAATGTCGCTGAGGCGACGATAGCCGAAGAAAGTGACCGTCATTTCGAACACGAGATACCAATCAATATGTCGTGTGGACAGGCGGCTGTGGTCCTATCTTCGATCGTTTCAGGTTTTTCACGTCTTCTCCCAGTGTACGTTGCACCATCCAAACGCTCAGATTCCCGCGAGTCTCAGCGCGTGATGCCTGTGAAGGGTCTAGCGGGCCATTTGTCGCAGCAGTGCGGTGGAGTGTTCCCCGAGGATTTCTTGAAAGAGTATTGGACGGTGAAATCGGTCTTTGGGGTGGCGGACGTGGTAAGTATGACGCAAAATCTTATTGCCGTGCAAGCTTTTTCGGACTGCTCTCGTACACTTCAAGAAGTAAACCGCAGTACGTGCGTGAAACGAAAGAAATACGTACGGCAGCATGTGCTGTCGACGTGGTTGATAGATGAGCTGACAGAATCTGCAGGAGCCGGTATGACACTCGATGAATTAGCTACAAAGTATACAGTCTGTGGGCTTGCAAGAAAGTCAAAATGCAGCACGCTCACGAGTGCATTCATTCAGCGCGAAGTGGATGAACTGATACAAGACGGTCAAGTGCTTGAGGTGAATGGATACGACCGTAGCCGCTTTGTATTACGAGAATTCTCCGACCTCTGGACGCTTCATCCTTACCGGATTACAAGCGACTCGACTGAAGAGAAGGTGCATTTTTTCTTTGATAAGGATGTCACGATTGTTGCACGTCCATGGTTTCTGTTGGACGGGAGTGTGAATTCAACCATTGCGTTGAAATTGAAGCGTAAGGTCGTGAATATTGTTATGTGCTGTCCAGGAATCCAAGATGATGCTCTTCACAAAAAAATGCGTAAGATTGTGAGTCTGCACGATATGCGCTCGCTCTTGGAAGAATTGATGATTAGTAGAATTGTATACGCTCGAGTATATCGCGACCACAATCCGCCAGTCACGGATGTTTTTGGGATACCAACGAGCCGGGGAGATCACAAGGTTGACGTTATCGCTTTGTCCCCTGGCGAATTACGATATGTTGACTTCACCCGAGATCGCCTTCACTACTTTCCGTCCGTGAATTGCATGGAGCTCCTTGGCGCGGAAGCGTGTGATGCCGATCTTGGATAATTGGTTGCCATGTTTTTTGGGGAGGAGAGCTTAATTGAAGCAACATGTAAAATATTTAAATCCGATATTTATTTGGTCCCTCAATTGGTCCCCCATTAACCTACTACCTTGGAGTATTTAGACTCTCAATTTGCGCTTTTGATGCAGCGTTTGCCCCGCAGTTGCTTTAATATCAACCCTGGCTGATGCAGGTTTCGTTTGCTATTGTTGCTGTGACTCTTGCAATCAGTCCTGGTGAAATTTTTTGGATGCTTGGTTCTACTGACACATAAAATTAATAAGCGCATCAACATGATTGAGGGAAGAGATTGCGTCATGATTTTTCATTGGTGAATTGATGATACCTTTCGGCACGGGTAACAAGGGTACAGGAGGTGGCAATCTTGGAGCTGCACCTAGTTGTTTTTTTGGGACACATACCCTACTGCGCTCGTGTGGAAGCTCCATCGGAGATGACTGAAACATCGCGCTGCTGTAGTCGAATACAAAATTTCCACGACCGATTGACGGAGTAGTGGTGGAATGGTGTAGTCGCACTTGATTATGCAGCACAAATTGCTTCTTGTCATCGTAAATTTGTGCTGAGTTCATACGTGAAGTGAAGTCCACAGGTTATATCATGTACAGGTAGGAGTCAGAACAAGGTGCTTACCTACAATATGATAAAGATTTCGTGACGGAGGTTTCATTCGTCTTACATTTGGTAACGCTGCGCATTTTCTTATCATCCACCATCATCAGACTGGGAATCATGCCAAGCATGCACACGTGGTATCCATATTTTTGACTCATTGGATTCCCACGAATCGTTAAATGAGTTAGTTTTTGATTGAGCGAGAGTGGCCTCAGTGCCTCTGGGCTGGAGAAAAGCATTGTCATGAGCTAAACATTCCCAATAGCGACGAAATTTCTTCCACGTACTACTCAATGAGATTGTCCGAGACGTCGAGATTGGTCAAATATGTCAGTGTTTCTAGCCCTGCTGTGGTTTTAAGTCTAATCCAGCTCTCGCATTAGAATCCCATCTAAAGGTATTGGTTGTGACCACAATCGTACCTGTTGCCGCTTAAGTTAACACGAACTAGCCGTGGACAACACTCAAGCGCTCGTACGTCACTGATGCGATTGAACGCGAGGTGCAACTCTTCCACAAATTTAAGGCGTTCGATTCCGTCAATCTTCGAAATGATATTAAACGAAAGGTTTAGAATCACAACATTCGTCGGAATAGTTGAAGGAATCGTATCGATATCATTATTCGACAAGTCAATCGGGTCAACTGTTGTCAACACTTGAAGAGTTTTATCATTCCTTGTCGACGTCGAGTCCTTTTCCCTGTAGCACATTGTATCATCAACCTTCTGATGACTCGAAAACCAACAGTAATAGCAGCTTTACCGTACAGCAAAGTCACTAAACTTTGACGTTGTGCCATCTAATCCTACCTCGTCGTGTAGGAAAGTAATACCATCAAATTGCTACTTTTAGCCAACGTTGAAGTGCGTCACATTTTCGTACCTAGTCGGAATTTAACTTCTTGACCAGCCACAGTGGAAAACCCGAAAGAAGCCCGCAATTGATGGAGCAGCATTCCGCACTGAATCGTAGCGGTCGCAAGCGTCGTAGTGGCGGTGGCAAGCGCAAGCGCAGAGCCAGTCAACAGAGTGGAAAATATGAGAGGGAGACGGAGAAGAAGCAAGAGGAAGAAAAAATAGGGGATCACAAAGAAAAGAGGCAAGACGAAGGAGAAGACGAGACAAAAGACAAGACGACGTTGCCGAAACAGTGGAACTGTCCTGCCTGCACGTACCTCAACGATATCTCGCGACAATTTTGCGAGATGTGTGAAACTTCTAATCCATCGCCACCCCCCGCCGCTGCTCGGACGCTTGGAGGTGCTGTCACGACATCGGAATGGAGCTGTGCGGCTTGTACGATGGTCAATCCAGCGGCCATGCGGATCTGTGCCGTCTGTGGGACGCCAAATCCGCGACCACTACGACGTGCAGGTCTTGACAATCTTGGAGAAGAATCGCTTTCTTCGAGTAGCGAGGATAGTGACGATGACAGCGATGAAGATGAGGAAGAAGAAACGTGGAAGTGTACGGGGTGTGGTACGCGGTCTAATGGACGCGCGTGCTCCAACTGCTTTGCTAAACAACCGAAGATGGCGCGTAAAAATGAAAATGCAGCGACAAATGAAGATTGCAATAAAGCAGAGACAAAGCAAGCGCTATTAAGAAAACGAAAGCGTAAGAAATTCGAGAAGCAGCAGGAAAAAGCAAAAATCGCCTATGGTATATCGATCTACGAACTAAAAAAACTCATGCTTGAGCCGATAAATAGTCGGTTGGTTGACACTTTGCAAGCTTTGACGCACACACTCGCGATGATGGACGCATCGGCGGACAACGAGTGGGCCGACGGTCCGTCATTTCTCGTCCGCACGTTTGGTGGTGGGTCATCGTCCGAGACGGCGAAAGACCCAGAGCTACTGACAGTTTTGGTTAATATTTTCTGTGGACATGAACGAACATATCCTGCAGAAGTACGACTTTTAGCAATCCAGTCGATTAACTACTTGATGAAAATGGACCGACTTATGTATGCGCAGTCAAAGATGATGGAGGTTGTGAGGTTACAGATTACTGAATTGCTGACTTGGAATAATAGCAAGTTTGTTAAGAACACTGTTAACTCTGTTAGCGCAAAGAGTGAGCAACAGATCGTGGAAGAGTGTCTTAGTGGCTTGTCGACTATGTGTACTACCGAAGGGTTCGCTCGTCGAGAACTTGTGGCGCAAAACAATTTTGTTGGTTTTTTAAATTTCCTGCTTCGTTTTGTGGATGGAGATAACTCTGACAGTAAATTTCATCCAAGCATCGTCATGACGGCGCTTGATATCTTACAGAAATGTTGTATGACGCTACGATGGAGTGTAAAATCGAGCCAAAGTCATCGTTTGGCTGGAAACGTTAGCTTAAAGAAACTTACGACACTGACTCAAAACGGAAAACTGACGCTAGAGCTTGCTACGAAATTGGTTGATTTTTTGCGCCATGTTCTACTGCACAAACATGTCCCTTTACACGTCAAAGCCGCAAAGTGCTTGCTACTTGTATTTCATCGTGTTCCGCGTGACCGTCCTGACATCATGAGACATCTTGTAACACCTGAAGTGTTGCGCAGGTTTGTTGCAGTAGTGATAAGTACCAGCAGCAAAGAATCGGAAGAGTCGCGCTTTGCAATGGCGACTCTGCTCCTGTACTTATTTGACAATTATTTTCAGCTTGTCAACATGTTCATACAAGAGAGAATTTACATGGATTTATTTCGAGGCATGTTGCCATTGCTGCAGTCTTCGTCGACGGGACTTCGGACCAATGTGTTAAAAGTAATATCTTTGCTCACACGAGTAGTTTGCAAAGCGTATTCGTCTGCGTCTGCATCGAGCTCTTTTTGCGATGAGCGATTGGATAAATCCGCTTTAATGGACCCAGCTTTTCCTGTTTCTAAAAGCGTCGCATCGCGATCACCTCGTCATCACCAGCGATTAGATTTGGTGCCATATGCAGACGCGCTTTCAATGCTGCTGCTGGACTTTATTCGAATAGATTCAATCCCTGGTGTGAATGTTCTCTTGAAAGATGGCGCAGAATTAAACTTTCCGAAAATGGTCGACGCCAGAGGCAATGAAGTCGATAAACCACTCAATGTTGCGGTAGAATGTGCGTCGCTTGGAATGGTACGACTTCTATTGAAGCGAGGAGCTGACATTCACCAAGTAGGTGTCAGTGGTACCGCTCTCCACGTTGCTGCTCGAACAGGTCGCTGTCACATAGCAGCTTTTCTGTTGCAATATGGAGCACGTATACAAGCAAAAGATCGAGAAAAGAAAACGGTGATGGATATTGTCGACTTAGCTGACAACACAAGAAATGAGAAAAGTTCAAACGACTCAATTCCGTCGCCGATGAAAAAGTTGCTCGAGCTTCATCAGCGTACTGCTGGCGGGCGAGATTACGACAGCGATTTTTCGGACAGCGATGACATGAGTGCTGAAAAGAGTCAGGGTTGGTTTCATTACGCATCAGATCAAGATGACGAATATGGAGATGATGATGATGATGATATGGACGATGACGAATTTGAAGGTGATGAAGGCTATTACATGGACTTTGATGATGAAGACGATGATGAGGAAGAAGATATGAATGAAATAGGCCAACATAATGAAAAAAGTGGTGATTGCAGTGATGTCGATATGTCATACAACGTCGACGATATTTCAGGTGTGGCAACGTCATTGATTAAACGCAATCTCGATTCAGAAGAATCAGATTCAAGCAGGAAGATCGAAAGAGCTTTCCCGAACGATAGTTCGTTTTCCATTACACGTAGTAATGAGCTTATTGAAAGTGACAAAGAGAGCTCTGATGTGATGATAGAACAGAAACCCGCTATCATCGTTACAGATGATGAGGTCTATGAGTTCAGTCTTGCCGTTACTCAGTGTCTACTTGCAGTGCTACATGATATGGACATCCAGAATGTGGATCACTGTGTTATTTCCACATTAGCATGTGTGCTCGAAATGGCACCACCACAGCTAGTTCGCGCTTTAAATGAAAAAGACGTGGAGCTCATTTTGGACACTGCACATTTCTTGCTCCAAGGCAAAAAACTACGTCAGGCTGGCACTAGTGCACCGACTTATCTAGAAAACGGGACGACATCCACATCGTTAACAGCCAAACGTGGAAGTACAGCAGTTTCTGCACATAATTTACCGTCATTTATCTTAGCGATTCGTATCCTGGAGGCAGTGGTCAGGAAATCGTCCAAGGAATCGTCTATCTTCTACCAAATTGAAAGGAGAGGGATTAGTGAACAAATCGAGCTGCTAAATGGTTCTAAGCCCGATGGCAGTAGTTCATACGACATAATTTGTCGAAGAGGATTAAGCTTGCTGAAATCACTTCAGTCAGACATGCTTGAAAGTGGTATGCTCCATCTTCATAAGCTTCGCAACTTAGCCAAGCGCCTGAAAGAATTTTCTGATGATTCTGCATCGTGTGAAAAAGAGCTGGTTTTGGTAGATTTGGTGGATCTTTTTGATCAGCCGAATTCAGTCACGACATACGAATTCAAACAGTCGGAGCTTTTGCCTGCGATCCTTCGATATCTTTCCCCACAGGGTGAGCTGAATAGAAGTCGAGCTTTAGCGCTGGTAGGTGCTTTTGAGCGCAACCCATCCGCTCTAAAGTATTTGATATTTCGACTACAAAGTGTTATTACACAAGAGGAAACGTTTCCATTAGTTACTTTCAATAGTGGTAAGGGAAGGGAACTGTATCCGCTTACTCGACAGCTGAAAATTGCGTTTGTGCGGCTTTCTGATAAAAGCGCGAGTGGCAGGCCATCAAATGATGTCGGCCGTATCAAGGAAGAAATAATCCAAACGTCTCCTTTGACGCATTTTCAATCGTTTGAAAGATCGGTTTTTCGGTGTATACCTGTGATCGATTCCGATCTATCACTGTTGTATCTCAATCTAGTGGGGCATTCTATTCAGAAAGTGGTGGAAGGAAAGTGGAGAAATTTCTTGATTGTGGGGTATGATGATATGCGGTCTCACCATTTGGTTAAACCTATTGGAGGAACAAACGTCGACTTGGCGGAGATGGTTCTTCATGACTCTCAATGCAGATTAATTGAAAGTATTGATGTTTACGATGATATTTCGCTGGATCTGACGCTTTTTGGGTCCCCTGACGCTGTGGACCTAAGTCTCTTTGGAAATGGTAAAAAGAAGCGAAAAAACAAGCGAAAACGAAAGTCTATTTCTGATCAATGTAAACAGCAGGATAACAAAAGCATCTGTCAAGTGGAAGTGAAAAATGCAGGTGTTGTAAAGATGCCAAAGCTTCCAGGAGCTTGGTATTCAGCAATTCTTGTAAATAATTTGGGCGAAGATTGCCATTTAATGGGTAGGACATGTGAAGAAGTGCTTGCCACGCAGACTTCTCACTCTGTGAAAGTGCTGGTTGACAATCGAGTCCTTCACGATGTGCCTGCTGATTGCCTTCGTCCCCGAACGCTTCAGCCCCAAGTTGGCAGTGTAGTTGAAGTAGATGGCTCGATCGCAGAGGTCACCCGGATTTACAACGACGACGGCTTGCCTTGTAGGTCAGCAAATGTATTGTTTGATGTGAAAACCAGTTTCAGTTTTGAAAAAAAGCGCTTAAAGAAGGATCGTTTTCGCTTTCCCGCACACCCGACGAGTGTCTCCAGAATCGATGAACAAATTGAGGCAATGAGTATGCGACGATTATTATCAGCTCGGGACAGTTCGTTGCTGGCTGGAAGTGTTGGCGATCGTGTGTGGGTTTTACCCCCTTCTGGGTCAAAACTCACAGATATTTGCGTAGCAGGAACAATCAAAAGTTATCCCTCTGGATTGGAGTCTATTCGTGATCCCGCTACTGTTCTTGTCGAAATTTCGTTTGGTTCCAAACCTCCTCTTGCTGTTAGTGTAAATCAAGATCAAGTTTTAAATTTTGGTGTCGATGGAAGCCTTTCGTCCAGTCGCAGTCCGTCTCGCCTCTTAGCAGCGCTACAGATGGCTTCAGGACGTGGTAGCTCGAGCAGAATATTCGCTGGTGGACGCACTGGTCAAAACGGTAATAGCTCAATTGTTCACCGAGCTTTTGAAAGGGTTGCAGGATCATTACGACAAAGCCGATTCGGAGGTGAACAAGGATCTACACGCATAGGAATAGGCCAACTTCGTAGTTTGATGTCGCTTAATTCCACGCTTAGTACTAACGTACCACGGGACGCCGACATCGTTGAACAAGGTCCAATAATCGCACAAAGCTCTCAAGCAACTTCTCCGCAAACTGATCAGATTGAAGGTGAAGAACCAGCAGAAGGAAGCGCTTCAGCATCGTCTCCGCTTTCCGTTAGTGTTCAGATGACTGGTAAAGGGAATGATTTTACTATAGAAAAGACAAGCGAAGAAAGGTTGTCGACGTTGCGCTCGTACCTTAAGCCTCAGAATACGAAGCCCAAGCTAATATGTTCGCAGTTGCCAACAGTTGGGCTAGTGGTGGGATTCCGCAAGTGCGTTGCAAGTACTGTAGCACAAGATCGGATCGTAGTATCATCCGAATTTGGGCTCATTGATAAAAGCAGAGAGGGGAGTAAAAGCACCGACACACCTGCTACATCGTCTCTCATTTATTTAAATCCATCTAGGCACGACTTCGAGGTAAAAGCTGGTGCTCGTGAGGCCTTTCTTGATGTATTCAATTCTTTCAGCCTCACTGAAACATTACCAAAGAAAAAACGGAGAAAGGTGTCACCTGTCAACCACTCAAGTGTTCAATCGAATACTTGTTGGGATATCGAGAAATTTATCGCATTCATGCAGGCAGTACGTGGGCCGGCAAGATATGATCACACCGACAAAACCATTGCAAAAGACTGCATTCTATTCTCGAAGTTTGCAGACCCGGGGACAAACCGAAAGATGCTAAAGGCTGACGGATTTCTTTCATTTGTGGTTCATGAGTGCAGGGATGCTACAAAGTCGAAGCAGATGCAAAAGTTTTTGCAGACGCGAGGATACATGGAGAAATCGTTAGTATCAGACTATTGCGGCAGTGACGATGCCGAAGAAAAGAAACAATCACCCGATGATGAATCCAAGACTGCTCAGGATGACAAACCGAACAGTCAGACACGGGAGACGGTAATGCTTCGTGGATTCCCTGCAGATCAAAATGTGCTCAAATGTATGGAGGAGCTACGTCAAGAAGTTTGTGGAGGGAACAGTACTTCCTCGGACCATGATACGGCAGAGTCATCGCTACCTCCTTGGAAACTGACATACAAACTATATTGTGATTTTCGGATTGAATGGGATACGCAGTCTTCCTCGAAGGCAAATGCATCTAGTTTGGTAGGCTCTGGCACTAAATCTTTGGAGCCTTTATCAGCGATAGTGTCTAGACCGCCGACGCCACTGTTTTCGAATGGTGTTGCTACACTTGGCAGTGATAGTGTTCCAGAAGAGTTGTCGTGGTTACACAGCAGTACGCGTCAGGAGATTGTCGTGCCTGACTCGATGAAAAATGCTATACGTCTGCTCCGCTATTTATTCCTGTTTCATGAGAATATTGCGTCCCTTGATGAAACACTATGGACGAGTCCGCGATTGTATAATAAGTTGGAGACTCAGATGCAAGATGTGCTTTCCATGTGTAGTGGTATTTATCCGCCGTGGTGCGATACATTAGTGACAGATTGCAAATTTTTCTTCACGCGCAACCAGAGAGAAAAATTGTTTCGTTGTACATCATTTGGTTGCACCCGCTCGCTCCATTGGTTTCGAAATCAGCTGAATCTTGAAGAAAACTCGACTACTTCTGGCATGTCGTCAATGGTAGCTGGCAGTATTTATAATCAAGAGGTCTCCATCTCCCCGATTCCAAAAGAACGCGTCAAAGTATATCGTGAAAACATTTTGCAATCTGCAGAGGCGGTTATGAAAATGCACGCGAAGCGCAAAGCTATTTTGGACGTGGTCTTTGTTGGTGAAAGAGGCTATGGCTCTGGAGTGACAGCAGCGTTCTACTCAACGGTAGCCCACGCGCTCCGACTGGTAACAGAAAATCAACGATTTCAGTTATGGATCCCTGGCGAGGATGATGAGGTCGAAGCCGTGCACGGAGCTGATGTTGTTGGTGACATCGCAGACGTTGCGCCAGTGATTCGTCATTCGAATGGTTTGTTTCCATATCCTCATCGCAACCCTAGTGTGAAGCTTGTGGAGCATTTTCGTATGATGGGGAGACTAGCAGGCAAAGCACTAATGGATGAGCATTTGCTTCCACTTCCACTGTCGCCGCAGTTTATGAACCTCGTCGTTGGCGAAAGTGTTGGACTGGAAGAATTGGAGAACATTTTCCTAAGCCATGGACGAATCATCTATTCAATGTACAAAGCTTCAAAAAAGCTGGTTGCAGGAGAGCAGAATGTTCAAATCGACAATCTTGACGTTGAGAATTGGCTAAATGCCGTAGGATTTACATTCATTGATCCGTTTTCGCAGAAACCTTTGATCGCTGGGGGAAAGGATCTCACTGTGACTCCAAGTAATTTGACACTATACGTACAGTCTGTCCTGGAACTGTGGCTAGACTCTGGAATTCGTGCTCAAGTGGTAGCGTTCCGTGAAGGCATTAGTGAGGTATTTCCACTGGGAAAATTACGATTACTCTTTGTCCCAGAATTGCTGTCACTTTTGTGTGGTGAGGAAGATATCAAGTGGGACGTCGATTCGTTGATGCGGGATACAAAGATTACACATGGGTACACAAAAGACAGCCAACCAGTACAGTATTTCTTTAAAGTGTTGGAAGAAATGTCATCTCCCGAGCGTCGAGCATTTCTCCTTTACGTCACGGGCTGTCCGAACTTACCTCCTGGAGGGTTTCAGGCGCTTAAGCCGCCATTTGAAGTTGTCCGCCGAGTTGTCGACAACGTGGATGTGGATCGTGCGCTGCCGTTTGCCCGGACATGCTCGAATACGTTGCATTTACCAGCCTACTCAAGTAAAGATGTGCTTGCAAAGCAAATGGCTTTCGCAATTGCCAACAGCCGAGGCGTCATTGACCGCGACTAAGTTTTCGCAACCATTCCTATTATAGACGTAAGATATTGCTCCTTCGGTAGTGTGAACTGTGAAATAGATTTACACTTTGAAGTTGAAGTTCAATATAAGGTAAACTGCCAATTTGGGGCCTCCAACCAATTCTTGACAAAAAAATTGGCAGCCTACCAATTGGTAGAAAAAAACAAAATGACAGCATACCGATTGGTAGATTTTGTTTTGCAGATATTAAAGGGGTAGGTGTGGTAAACGTGATACAATATTAAAAGGGAGACATTATCCC
>MIQA02000341.1:0-62163 GCA_001887855.2 Sclerospora graminicola | reverse complement strand
ACAATAGTCATGAATTGCATGTCTTCTTTGAGCGATCAAAGGTTTTTGATGTCTATGCATTAACAAAGCAATTTCCACCGTGCTACAGATTGAAGACCGTAACGAGACCGCTGCTATCGAGTGAACCGCAGTGACCTGTACAGCGACTGCTTAACGTATCCATAAAAGGAAACACGGACAAAAAAACACATTCATCAGCAAGCAATACAATTAGACATGGAATTTCTTACAAGCAACTGATGCGGCGAGGCAAACGTTGCGTCTAAACATGTGTCTATACTAATGTGGTTCTTTGCTTCAAGGGCTAGGTACCCTCAACATTTTGAAGATGCGGATAAAGAGTTGTTTCTCACTGAAATGTGAAGTCAAGAATAAGAACATGTTTCCCTCGAACCATTTAATGATCGGTCACTAGAATTAGGCATTGTTGTCGTAAAAATTGCCGTAAACCGCTGCGTAAAAAAAAACGTTCAATCATCATTCGCGATATTTTATCGCGAATACTGATTCGCCAATATCTTTTTTTGCGCTCATAAACTGATGTCGCTCATAATCTGGTGCATTAAGTTATGCATCCGTTGCCCAAATAATTGTTTTTTTAGGTATTATTATAATAAATATTTAAATAATTATACTAAGTTGATTCAAGATTTCCAAGTAATAATTTATTTTAAATTTCAATTCTCAAGTATATTAATAAGCTTCAATTCGATTGTTTTTTTAGGGAGACATTATCCCCACCGGAGTTTTTATTATCCCCACCGGAGTTTTTTTATCCTCGGGATAATATAGACTACAAATAGTGTGGACCACAATTTAATATTTGTCCCTGCTCTGTGAATCATTCTATCAGCTTCTATGCGGTGATGCAAAACATAAGGCTGCTTTTTAGCCCCCCCCTGCATTGATTGACTCTTCCCCAAGTACTAGTGAAGCAGCTACACATATGATACATGCTCGTCAAATTTCTGTCTTTGTTTAACGGCTTCGTTTCCCACCCTTTCAGAATTCGTCGTTACCTACTGATGAGAAGATGGTAGATACATTCTTCTTTAAAGGCTTCACGATGGTAATAATAATAAAAACTCCGGTGGGGATAATGTCTCCCTATTAAAAAGCGGCCCCAAATTGCCATTTCGTACTTTTGCTAGACGCGAACAGAATATTTTTGATGCATTAGCCCATTATAGCGATAGATAAACTAAAAAGTCCTGATTAGTTAGAATTTTACCCAATATATTTTTTGGGACAGATTATAAATAGGTGAAAAGTTATGACTACAACAATGTACACAAATTAAAGAAGGCCCCAAATTGGCAGTTTAACCTTACACCAAAGCTCTAAATTTGCGAAATCAGCCCCTACACACTGTAGGGTTTTAGGACTATAAGATGCCTGATACTAAGGAAGCCTGGATGATCCGGGTCCACATATAGACCCAGATAACCCGGGGAAGAGTGGGTCGGGTCACCCTAACGAGGACGAGCGAGTTACGCAAGCCTCGCAAGTTTCGGTTTCTGATTCGGATATGGAACCATGGTGTCGGTATTACCGGGTAAGGAGACGGTAGTACTGGAACCGGGCACCATAGGGGAAACCGGTAGAACCGGGTGTGAAACTGGATCTCACTGACAAAAAAATTACCCGACCGAAGGACTCAGTGTCTCATCTGAGCCTCGGATGGGTAGAGTGGAATCTGCAGAGTCACAGGGACCGAAATGTATGGTGCTGGCGTTAAAAACCGCGCGGCAGCATCGCGCCCACGGGTGCAGGCCTGGCTCGATTTGACGCAGGTGTTGTTTTCGGCAGTGTTTATAAAGGCGCGTGACCCTGTGTCACGACTTTCGGATGCTCAAAACGTTTATCATTGTTAAAAGCACCAAAAGTAGAACGGCTATTGGATTACTTTGAATTGGTAGTGGTGGAAGAAAAAAAGATTGGGAGGTGTGGCATAAACAGGTGGTGGGGTCGGCTTTATTAGAGCAAAGATCGTCGCAATCGTTTGAAAGGCTCATATGGAAGGTGATAGGACAGGAAAAGGTTAAGAAAGCGGATCTGTTACATGTAACATTGAAGGGCTGGGCGAGTAAAGTAGCGGGGCGGTCATCAGATGATTCTGATGACAAATTGCTCAGGAATACTTTCCTGTTTAAAACTGAAGTGTATGCGTCAGACGAAATTTTACGTCTAAGGACTGTATGCGAGAAAGATTATGGTAAATTTTCCCTTTTGATGGTGCGTCAAGGCACGGACGACGAATGGCGCATAGTTCAATGATTGGTGGAAGGAAATATTATTGCTAAGCAATTACCGCAATTTTTGAAACGAATTATGAAGATTGATGAACAAGTACGTTTAGTACACACTATTCGATCCCAAGTTGAAGGCTGTTTAGTTATGGATTTACGTGGTGAAGCCCAGTGAAAGAAACCTTACTTAGTAGGAAGTGTATCCAAGAGAGTATCGCAACGGCAGCTTCGACACGAGGATCTGGGAGTGTGGCTCTATGGAAAATGGCGGCACAGGTTAAAAACATATATTACGACAGTGGACATCATGCTCTGTATTTTCATTTTTTACGCGCGATATGGCGAAAAAAGTATACGGACGTGAAGGTCCCTTTCCATAGGTATGACCACTCCTTACAAAATTTACATCAAGAGGCACAGAAAGTCTCAGGTTCCGCGTGGGAATCCCAAGTAGACAGCAATCGTGAAAGTAATGAACATAGGGATTTTACTCATGTATTTTGAAGAATATTACGAGATCTATGGATTTACTGAAGTTGTCAAGAGTTCTGAGACAACTACTGGGCACGGAGTTTCAATTAGATATTCTGGATAAAAGTGGACCGTTTTCAGATACGTCGACTTTATGGGAGCTGATCGTCTAGTCAGATGCTTGTCCCACGGCATTACTTGGCGTAACAAGAATTTATTGGGGTCACACCATGTTTGTGATTGAGCATCCTTCGATGCGAGGGCGTACGCATTGTCTACGATGTGGGGAAGTAGGGCATCACATGCGGAAGTGCACTACCCCGATAAATGAGCTTCTAAAGACAAACTGTATTCAGGTGACATTGGAAGATCTTAAGACATTGTTGCTCCCGGACACCACATTTCGCAGTATGGAAGAGCTGCGTGCGCAAGTGGAGGCAACGCGGGAAAAACAACTGGCTTCTACAAAATATGAGGAAGCAGAGAAAAGTGATGATGGTACTCAGGAGTCTGACAACAGTACGACCCCATCCAAGACAACTCAGGAGGCACATTCGGCCTCGGTTGATAAACAGAGTGGGATGGGATCAACTGAGGTAGCTGGAAAGCAGCAGCAGGCTGCATCTGGGTGGATAACAGTCAAAGACAAGAAAGGGAAAGACGGAGCAGGTCGGATGGAGCCAATGGAGGTCGGCAAAAAGGTTCCGGAGCGTGGGTACACCTCAAGCTTAAAATCAGGCATCCAGAAGGCGAATGGCAGTGACGATTTGAAGCCTAGGGAAGGATCAAATGCCGAGACTCCGATTGTCAGGAAAGAACGGTCGGATGGTGCAGTCCCGGAGCAAGGGGGTGAATGGGAATCAACAAAACCGGTTTCCAAGAAAGTAAAGGATCGCAAGGATAAAAATTACGCAAGAGAAACAGGCTGCAACTTTCCAGAAGAAAAATAGCACGCTGCTAATGATGGAGGGGAAGGTTAAAACATATATTAGCGGTATTTTAGAACAAGTGGAGAGGGAGGAAGGACCGATCGTGCTTTCAGAACTCATCGACATGGCTGAGCCGACCGTTTCGGATCTGGGGTGCCTCCAAGATGTTATGCAACTGCTAGACCTAAACCGGTTCCAACACCAGCTACAGGCAATTGCCAAGTGTATGCGGTGTGTCAGACCCTAAACGAAAATGTTCAAATTTTGAAGGCTTTGACGAAGCAATTAAAGGAAGGGTGCCTGGCTCGGGCGCTGATGGACTTTGATGTGAAGTTTCCCCCAGGAGTGCGAAAGCCGACACTAATCAAATGAGGTCGAGGATATCCAAGAATTTCACCTAAGGAGTCCAAGAAGTTATTTCAGGAATACTTGTAGGAATTTGCAGAGAGTGGATCTAGCATCACAGAGAACATACCGGAAGCAGCCTGTGGCAGTAAAGATACGCTCATGACAATGAGTACCTTGCTACGAAGGGACATTTATGTCTTAAGTCAGGCGCCTGGGGCCAAAGTACCGGGAGTGAATTTAGGGAGCACCTTCCATGTAGGGAAGTTGCTAATTCCATGTGTAGGCAAATTTGTTGTTGATAACAAAACTAGTTCACCTTTTTGAAAGGAATTTGTGTTTTTCCTTCCGTTCTTATCTGCATTTTGCTTCTGCTTGTCAAAAGCAGAAGCAAGTGCATCTTTTACATAACGTATTACAATTTGACGCTGTAATACGAATTCATCTACTGCTTTATTAGCAGTAAATAAACTGTCTTCTTTGTCTGCAACCATTGCTGCAGACAGATACGCTTCGTAGGCAGATTCAGTATCAACTGAATCTGCTTGAATTTCTACTGTGTCAACAGTAGATGACTCACCAGAAACCGGGAGTTTCCGATCGAAGAGTTACCAGATGAGCGGGGAATATCCCTTAACGGTGCAAGTTTTTTATGAGGAAACGAGAACGGTTCTACGTTTAGGGACTACAGAGGACCAGGAAATGAAGATGGCGCTTATCCTGCATTAAGGGGATCAACACTATTCAGTGATTTTAAGTGGAGTACGTAGACATCAAGAAGGAGATATTGATATGGATCACAGTAGTGAAGATGAAGATTACGATGATGAAAAGGAGGTACTGGCCCAGTCAGGTCAGAGTGGAGATGATGACGAAACAAACTTCCCCCTACAGCAACAAGCAGAGCAACTAGGTGAGCGACAGGATTTGAAAAGTACTGGACTTGTGTTACTTGTGCTTACTCGCAAGAGCTGGCGGTATGTGGCGAAAATACTTTGACTAATTATGGAAGTCAATCACCGTGGAATCTGGAGGATTGGGACGGAAATTTTGATGACCTTTTGCGACTGTTAGACGGGCCTACGATACATCACGGCCTGAAGTGTGAAATTACACAGGTAATTAGGACTAAGGATCCGCGTATGTGTGAGATTTTGCATTTTCTTTCGGATACGGTTAGCAAACTATCACTGCAAGAACAGGAGAAGATGTTACAGGCTGATATGTCCAACCCTTTTACTCGCATTTGGTTTCTCCAGAAGTACCAAATATCGAGCCGATTCTCCATCAATGGTTCCAAAAGGTGTGGCGGGAAAACCAACCGGAACCTGAATGTTTGTTGATCTCGGATAGTTCTGCATCTGGATCAGAATATAAAGACACAAATTTGTCTGCAAGTTCGCAAGAAACAATATATTCAGGAGAAGGAGATAGCCCCAGTTTCAAACGGATATGTCGTCGAGAAGGAGATAATGAAGAATCTCAACCGATGGAAATAGTTCCCGTTGCATGGGAATTAATTGATGACTTATCCAGAAAATCTGGCTCGGAACATTACGTTGGAAGATTTTAAAGTGGCGTGGCATCGTTTGCTACCAAATTAGGAGGGACAGACAGGCATTCCCTTCCCGCTTGTCAGTTCAACAAAGACTTAATGGGTCAAAGCGGCTCACTTGGAAGCAAATAGGCTTTTGCACCTACTCAAAGACGTACCCGTACTCAAAGACGTACCCCTATCTTATCACATATTAGAATGCATACATTCGAGACGAACAGACAAAAACGTTGGCGGGGGCAGTGCTGGCTGGCTGTAGTGGGGGTATGAGGGATGGACTTGTTGACATTCCAGCTCATTGGTTCAAGTCTTGGGAGAAACGTTTTCAAGTAGTGACGGGATCTGTTTTAAAAACGGCGATCATGAATAGCTCACAGGAATGAATGATGTTGCGGAAGGTACAATATGGAGGTAATCAAGTTCTCAAATTGCTTGCATCGAGACAAGCTGTACTACTGGCTACTGTTTTAATTTTCTTCCACTTATTCGCGGAACAGTTGGCGGCAATAGTGGGTGTTAATTACCACCCGGCGGGAACAATATTAAGTCTGTTGCAGAGACATTTGAAGGCAGTGGAACTACGAAAGGATCATGCAACGAAGGTCATGACGATTAAAAAGGGAGAGTCTTCAGCATGGAAGGAGATATTTGACTTTATACAGTCTAATCAAATTTTGACATTGCCAGATAGGGCGAGCCTACGTGGGACGGAAAGGGACCTAGAGGTCCCTGGTCAGTACTAAAGGCATCGACAAGAGCTTGTTTCCGAACCATTCATATTAACTATAATGCTACGGATAATCATCGACATTTAACTCATACGTTCATTGGTCAAAATGTTCGGGGATTTGCGCACATAGCTGGATGTCTGCATGGAGACAAGGTTGCCCAATATTTCCATCTCAAGTTATTTTGCTTCAGGAGACGCACATTGCGTCGATTAAGGAACGTGCAGAAGTCTCTCGTCAGTGGGCATCATTTTGGGGTAAGAAAGGAAACAACAGAACGCTATCATACTGGAGTTTATATCCAAAAAACAAGGAGGTAGAGCTATTCTAGTGTGCCCAGAGATTGCGGATCAAATTCTCCCTTGAGAGATAGAAGTCTGATCACATCGATTGCTGGTGTTTAAGTGGAATGACAGCGTAATTATGAATATTTACGGACCTTCAAGTGACTCCAAGTGACGCGAACAATTTTGTGGTAAATTACGACAATTATTTATTCGTAGACCTAAAACCTGTTTCCTGGGAGGGGATTTCAACTGTGTAGATACCCCGATTAGGAGGCACGAGATCGACTCGACCACAAAGTACCGCATTAGCGCGGTTGGTGGCGGACTGGCAATTATAGGATGCCAGACTTTGAATGACGTCTCCAATGGGAAAGTCACAGTTGGAGCCGTCGTAACACTTTACTTATTGGCGGGGAAATCAGGCAAGTCGGTTAGATCGCTTCTACGTGTCTGGTTATTGGAAGAATTGGGTGGTGTGGGTAGAGATCGAAACCCCACCGGTCTACTCAGACCAAAATCAAGTATTTCTTTGCCTTAAAGACCCAAATGTATCTATAATGATGATGGCTCATCGGAGAATGCCATTCCCGTTTCCGTGATCTGATCAGGATACAGTTCAAAGTTTGATTCTTGATAAGCTATTGAGGAGGATTATCGACAAAGGTGAGAAGCTGGGATCAATGGATAGAATTATGTCGGGATGTGCTTAGCAGAGTGCGGAAAAAGGTAGCCTGCTGTCGAGAGCGGAGAGTACACCAACTTCAACGCGCAGTCAGGGATAATGCAACAGTTCGGAAACATATAGTTCTGTCAATATCAGATTCATTGGAAAAAATACGCTCTTTTCGACGAGGAGTCAGGTTACATCGTTCAGCAGGTGATGTGAGATGGCTGTTTAAGCGGGCGTCAGTGTGGGAACGAGACCAGACGGTTTCTCAGATTGTCGCTTCAACAGGACCGCCTTTTGCTGAGTCTTTATCTATACTGGATAAATTTGCGGCTACATAGAAACTGATTTTGAGTCACAGTCATAGAATTGTGGGAAGCAGTAACTTGACCGAGGACGTTCATCATTTCATGTGGATTCCAGATGAACGAAAAGTGACGGAATCGCAAAATTTCGTTTTATTGGCAGAAATAATGGAACAGGATGTGAAATGGGCGATTAAACAAATTGACCGACGAAAAGCAGCGGGGCAAGACGGTCTTGGGAATGATTTTTATAAGGATTTTGCTACGGTCCTAGTCGAGCCCCTTACGATATTTTGCGTGGAGGGAAGCCTCCAAAGTCGTTTTTAAAGGCAGTGGTTATACCTTTACGAAAGAAAGGGGATTCCAGTAATGCCCTGGATTACCGCCCCATTTCGTTGTTGACAACTGATTATAAATTGTTTGCAAAATTTTGGCTAGAAGATTGCAAGAATTTTTTACGCCAGCTGATAGGAGAGACCCAACAAGGTTTTGTCGCGGGGCGTCGGATGGACAAAGCATTGATCCTAATGAAAGCGACCTTTGAAACATATAAGTTAAGACGGAAAGTATCGGCGCCACAGAGTGCTGGTGTGTCATTTTTAGATTTCGGTAAGGCGTATGGCACTATAGATAGGAAGTGTCTCTTTAATGTATTAAGATTGTTTGGGTTCTCGGCTGATTTGATGGATAGGCTTCACGCTGGAACAACAACAGAATTTATTGTGAACAATCAATTTTCGGATCCCATTCAGAACAAGTCGGGCATTAGGCAGGGGTGTCCTCTAGCTCCTCTTCTATTCATCCTCGCAGTCGAACCTCTGGCCCTAGCGTTACTTCAGGAGACGAGATTAGCTGGGATTCAACCTTTGAAGAGTGACGAGCCTCTACAACACCGCTTTTCGGCCTTTGTGGACGATTCGACAGTGTTTCTCAGGCAGCTTTAGAGGTTGTCCGACGTTTCGGAGATTTAGCTGGACTGAGAATTCAACCAGCAAAACGTAGATTTGTGTTCTTAAATTCGCTGTATGTACCAAAAAAGTGGTACACCTTACCGGTTTAACCAGAAGGCGATACAATTCGGTATCTCGGGTATTACTTTGGGTGGGCAGACTTGGAAACAGTTAACTGGGCGCTGAGAGTGAGGAATGTGCAACGTCGGCTTGCAACTGCGACTGAATGTGGGACGTCATTCATGGAAAGGGTACAGTTATTCAATGTGATTGCAATACCCTCCATTCTGCTTACTGCACGAATGTTTGAACCTCCTGCCGAGGTTCTACAAGAGTTAGTACATATACAGAAGTCGTTTCTTTGGCATACAGGACGAAAAGGGAGCGTGGTAAACATAAATTTCGCCTATTCTAGTTAACTTCACATGCGGCTAGAGGCTTCGGTCTAATTTCAATCCCAGTTGCAATTAAGGCCCAGAGGCTGAAGCAGACCTGTCTGTGGTTAATTGCTGCACGAGGCCCGAAACATATTGACAGCGAGAGGTTAGAAAGGTATACTATGGCTGTCTTGCCCCAGGCGGTTGCGATAATGGAAGCAAGACTGGGAATGAAAGGGATGAGTCTTTCTCCGGAAGAGCAGTTATTATCACGGTTGACGTAGATGCATATCCGTTTCATGCGATCTTACAGGGTTCATTAGTGCCTTTTTGGGAGACTTATTGCTGGGCTTCAAACCCTTGGATACTAATTGACATCGGATGGCGGCCGCGGGAGACGTTCGTGGAAGTTTGGAAGCGTCGGACCAGCATATGGATGCGGAACGGAAGCTAAGGGAAGTTGTCTAGGTAGGCCAGTCGTATTGCTTGGAGTCAACCATCTGGATCAAGTTAGGCTAGATGTTGGCCGATAGTAGCTGAGGGAGGTCAAAGGACGGATGCAAAGCCCCAAGGAGGTCATACCCCTGTGGTAGCTGGGCGGATCACCGACGATTAAACGGGTGACCAAGAAGAACATATTGGAGATGATGGCCGGGTCACCCTGGTCCCATCCAGGTCGGTACGAGTGACCATCCAGGTTGGCCCTTCTATTTCAGGTACGGTACACAAGTGTCCAGGTCGCGCCATTTCGGGTAAGGTACACAAGCGTCCCGGTCACGCTGGTCGTTCTTTTTTGGGTAAGGTACATCATAGGTTTATATTGTATTTAGGGATAATTATCAGTAAACGTTTCTCTTTCTAAGACACAAGTCGTTATTGGTCCACAGCAGAGGGTAAAAAAAGGTCCCCTTATTTGTTATTGGTTTGCCCGGGGAAGGTCAAGAGGAGTCCACCGGAAGTCCCCTGACCGGGAGTCATTTGAGAAAGTCTAAACTCACTAGTCGCCCGTATTTAGAGCCCGGTTAAGTTGTATTGGAAGGGAAGGCGAAGTTTCGGCTTACTATTGAATATTGTGGAGTATTGTTTGGATTTCACGGCTACACGTAAGATTGGTGTAACCCACGTATTGGCTTTGGCTGGGCTGGCCAATTGAGTAACCTCAGTCCAGCATTTAGATTCATACTGGAATCAAGTATAACGCCAGTCCGCTCCCCGGTGAAGATTTCCACCCAGGAGTAACCCTAGTCCTAACCCTCGTCTACCTAATTTACCGGCTTTTAACTTTTCGCCCTAGAGTCCACCAGGAGAGTGTAACCGCCAGTGCTGACGGGTACACAAGGTGAGCTTAAACTAGATCGATCATCCGTGTCGTCACAGCCGAGGTGACGGAAGTGACCGGTCCAGCCAGCTCGATGCTGATTCGGACCAAGACCTGGATGGACGGAGTACCCCCTCCGACAGGCGGTCATCTGCTCCCCCCGTGGGTGCTCGCACCTCGGAAAGAATTTCCGATAGCGACTACGCCACACTTTCGGCGGGAAGTTGGCTGTGCTCTCGGGTGATTTTCGACAGATTCTTCCTGTTGTTAAGCGAACAACACCAGCTAACACCGTCCAAGCATCTTTAAAACGGTCTACGCTCTGGAAGGCATCCAAGCAAGTTCATCTCACCGTGAATATGCGAGTGTAAGCAGCAGTGGACCGAGAAAAGGCTGATGATCTTGCCAAGGTTTCGGAGCTTTTGCTCTAAGTAGGAGAGGGCAGGTATCAAGTTCACCTCGATCTCGGTAGCGACAGCATCAATATACCAGGTGCCATAGTTGTTTCCAACCCAGAATATGACGAAGACTTGCCGTGGAAGACCATGTACCAGTCTTACTTGTGTTGATGCGTATTGTGACATGATGTACAGCGAACAAGATTTGAATGCCCCACGCATCGTCACGGACGACTTCTTCGCCAAGCAAACAATTCGTGTCCCAACAAATGCGCTGTACAACGTGTGAATGAAGCCGCCGCCGTGCGGCTTCAACAGCGCGCCCACGTCTACGCGTCAACGGACTCGCGGATACAACTGTAAATATCCATTTGCTAGGGGCCATTTCCGCTGGCATAAGTGCAAGCAACTCGTATCGTCCATCAAGGATGCACATGATAAGAAATCTCCACACAATCGCTTAGGGTCAAATTACCCTACTACACCCAAAGTGATACTTTAACTTTAACTAATTGGGACAAAGTAAACATATACTTACTCTGTCCCGATTGAAAATGTGCAGTTATGGATTTTGTAGCATACACACTTTAGGTGAAACCTCTGATTGGACAATTGTGCCAGCCTTGATGGCCAGCTAATTCTTGGCGCGGGGTTATAAAAGCCATTCGAGCCAAACCTCCCCATTCAATTTTCCAGGGTTTGCCGCGACTCCCGGAACGCCGTCATCTCTCCTTTGTAGAGAAGATATAAATCATCGATTTCCTTCAGGTGCGCCTCCGTTCAAATCGGATTTTCCCTTAAGGAGCAAAATCCAGCGTAGCCCTAGAGTACGGCTGTCATCGTAACACCGTGTACAGCGTATAGGAGCGATGCGGTGACTTAGTAAGGCGGCGCACACACAGTCGCGTCAAGTACATGTTACATGAAATATCAGAGATTGTTGCTGCACTGCCTGTGCACGAATGCACAAGCATACGCTCAGCGGCGGCTGCATCTATCGTTACCAGCTATCTATGTTGACAAGGAGAGGCCACTTCGACGCGCAACGGCGCATGTGATGCCGCGATTACACACAAGCATGAACAGGCCCGTCTCCACTTCATTTTTGCATTTGTGGATCGCCCATTGGTACGTATCCCATCGTTCATGTTGCGCTCAGCTTTGCAGATTATGCCCATTGTATGTAAGGTCTACCAAATCGCACGTTTCACGCTATGTACGACGTTATCCATATTGATGAGAAATGGTTCTACTTGTACGTTATACGCAATGACGGCGAGCTAGGCGAAATCGCATATACCGTACCCCAATAAACGGTATATCACAAACGTAATGCTTCTGGTAGCAGTGGCGCGACCGCAATTTTTTACGACTACGGTAAAAACGCGGGTTCTACGGCAAGCTTGGTAATTTCCCTGCCGTGCGCCAGGGCCCTGCTAAGCGGACCACGGCCAATCAAAAAGCTGGCGATCTCAACACTGAGGCAATCGCGGTGACGAAGGACGTCTACCTGATCTGCTTTTCCACTCAGTCATCCCATCTATCCAGGCTAAGTAGCCCAGTACATATGGCTGTGTGCGTAATTCTTGGAGGTGTACTAACGCATGGTGTACAGACAGGAAGTGCGGTACAATCTACTTTTATCATGACAACGCGACACCTCACGGTGCATCGGAGGCGGCAATTGGTAGGTCGGTATGGATGGGACGTTTAGATCCTGCGACAACCCACCCAATCACCCGATTTAAATGACTTAGATATCGGGTATTTCCAAGCGATACAGTCACTTCAGTATCCTAAACGTGCACACAATGTCGACAGTTTCATTACAGCCGTGGAGACCTCCTATGGGCAGATGGAGATCCGCACGCTCGAAAAATGTTTCCTTACTCTGTAAACAGTAATGGAACAGATTATGCTTGCAGAGGAAAGAAACTTTTACAATCTCCCGCGTGTCAAGAGCAGGCACTTTCCTAATGGTGTTTTCCCTGCATCATTCCAGTGTCCGGAATTAGTCTATAAGACTGCTACCGATGCGTTGAAATCGTCAGAAAAATACTCGGGTATAAAGCAGTCAGAGACATGCATCAAAATAAACAACACTTCGAAGTATTTTGCAACCTGATCCTGTGGCGACGAAGTATTACTTATCATTACATTTGCTATTTCTTTTACAGATGACCGTGGCCTGGCAATCTCATCGTCCATTTCCGTACAAGTTGATTCGTTCTTGCGTTAAAGCATATCGTCTATGGCTTTCCGAGATCCCACCACTTGCGCTTCTCGCCTACCACAATTCAAAGAATGGGGGCATGACGTCTGTGAAAATGGTGTCGGAATCAGAATTGATGTTCTGTCCCAGCTGTTGCGGCCGCAGCCACGGCGTTCATAGCAGCCTGTAACTGTTGCAATGTTGAATCATGGTGGCAGCAGTCACAGCATTGCGCTTGTCAGAGTAAGAAAGCGGATCGAAGCAGACGGCCACAATCGAAACACTTTGTCAAACGAGTCACCACAAGGCTTGGCTGGACGACTGGTTTCCTGTTTGTATGCAGGTGCAAGCGCGAAACGGAAGGCAAAGATGACAACTAGATTCACCATTGCACTACACATTTCAGAGTTATCTTCGTTGCTTGCAACCCGATTTACTTCCGACTGGGAAGGTGCAGTAACTTGATCGTGCTGCTGACCAGTACACGCAGTTAAAGCTTGCGTTCGATCTGTTTTACTTTCATTCAAGCTACCGACATCTATAGCCTTTGTCTCCGGATCCCCACCGCCCTCACTTGTTTAACCTTTTGCGTTTTTGCAGCATGGTCATTTACCGATCTTGCAGTGGTCAATGCCGCTACACTTCGCTGAAGCCTTCCTCCTGAGCTCGCACCTTTATGACCCCGAAGCGGCATTTCGCATCGCCAGTCGGTCTTAATGCATTTGCCCCCATGAAATAACCGAATTCACAATATTTACCGCAAGTCGACGATCGTCGGGCGTACCTCTTGGAGGGATCCATGGCGATTCAGCGCTATCACTATGAAAGGAACAAACTGGCTGCGGAACGGATAGAACAAGGCTGGATGTCGAGCTATTAAAAACCAAATGTGGCTAAGCTGTCCGAGTGAATGACCTTCGAATTCAATATGCTTGGTCATTTAATTGCCTTGATAACCGCGTTCGACGGCAAGCGCATGGGTAACCGGTAAAAGGATGTCGAAGGCTTTGCCGACGAGAAACTATGCGTCCATTTCATGAGTGGGTATGAGAGCGACATACACTTATAAACCAACTTTCATATCATAATCTATCAGAATTAGCCTATAAGGCCCTGATCCAAAACTCAAAAAGTCATTCTCAAAAAAGGTGACGCTCATTGGCGAACATTATTCCTACCTTTCTCGAAAGAGAATGTCTTGCCGAGCGATTCTTGCAAGTACTATATGGTGAGCCCATCTCAATCAGTGTGGCGGACACACAAAACATGTATAATGGTAGACCATGCGACAACTTCCCGAAAGTTTTTGGAAACTCGTCGCAGGGTCTTTGCGGAGGTAGCAATCATTACACCATGGCCACAAACCTTTAGCTGATACAACGCGCTAGATAAATTCCGTAAATGTAGACAGACATTATGAAAATCAAGTAATAGACTGAAGTGCTAGAGGTATTAGTTATTATATTCCTTACAACCCTAGCATCGTACAAATATGTGAATGGATTCTTGATCCAAAACTTCCCTTCATCTGGAGTCAAAAACATTAGATTCGAGAGTGACCGTGGCCTTAGATGCGTTAAATTTGTACAATTGAATAGGCCAATAGAAATAGCCATCATTTCTTAAATGTTTTCTATTGGCCAAAAAAAGCATTTGAAAAAGCCAGTGTTTTGTTTCCCGCCGTGTGGCCACAAAAGGCCTTAAACGAGATTTATCTCGTAGACGAGATCGTGAGCTTTCCAAATACCCTGTTTCCGAGTAATTTCGCTATGTCAGCGACGATTTAGTATTGAAGGCTACGAAAAAATAATGCTTGCTTAAAATGTGATTCTGGTTGCAAAAAGTAGCGATTTTCTGCACAAAAAATATACAAGCTACGACCCACCACGATTTGACCAATACGACGGTGAAACTCGTATCTAAAACAAACCACAGGTCACGAAAATCTGGCCCCTTCCCGATTTGCACATTCTCGACCTGGAATTACCACCGCCCGCAACGCAGGCGGCGACCGCTAGTTTAGAAACCTAAGCAATATATTTGTTTAAATCTATGTGAGTAAAACAAAATTATTTCAAGAAAATTATTTTTCCTGAGTAGAGTCAAGCAAAAAAATAATGTGACAACTTAAACTGTACTATATACACCAAAGATCTCATTCAGACATGACCAAAATTATTCGTCGAACCTGCTACAAATAGTACTCCTATAAACAATCTTATTGATGTGTATTTAATATCCTCTTTGCTAGAGTTGACTCTTTATTATCGTGAGCATGTCCTGATTAGGGTTGGCACTTTCAAGTCAATTCTAAAAGTAGTATATTTATTTGGATGCCGTTGTTATGTGATATTTCACGCAAACTTTCAATTGTATGAGGCGTGTGACCGTCAAAACTTGTGCTTTCGTTGCTGCTTGTGCATCGGTGTTTAGTGGGCGCTGGAGTCTCAAGTCAAGTCTCTAGTATCCGGCATCAATAGCAAGTTACAAGATGTTGGCACTGAAGGCCCCGTGCAGTATTTTAACAAAGATATTTCCACCGAAGCACTAGTCGCCCTGTACGCACTACCTGATGCACGTGTGATTACTCCTGTTCGTGACGGTATGAACACGATTCCATTTGGATACATTGTGTGTCGTGAAGCCATGAACAAGCACGCTCGCGTGTTTTTGTGTGAATTTGCAGGCTGTGCTAAGTCATTGGGTAAAGCGCAACTTATTAACCCGTCGCATACTGAAGAAGTTACGGGTGTATTGCTGGAATCTCTTCATGACAATGGAGACGTGATGCGTGCTCACCAGCATATGATTAGCTATGCAAGCTCGTTCACTTCAAGGCATTGGGTAGATAATTTTTGTAGCAGCTTCACGAATGTAGCAAAGAGAGCGCTACATCCGGATCGGGACGTGAATTAATTCGTAGAGATATCACGTCAGCCTATTCACGGTCGTCGCGGCGATTGATTTTCATTACTATGAAGCTTTTCTTACAGTTGATGCATCGATTCTGGAACTAGCTAACCCTCCCAAAAATTGAATGGTAGTTGTCGATGCTTACGAAATATCCACGTAATACAGTTGTCATTATGAGTGCTCGTAGTACATGAGAGTGTGAGCAATGGTTTGCCGGACTTTCAGGAAATTTGGTGCTAGCGGCAGTGTATGGTGTTTACGTGAAGTGGATTGGATTGGAAACAATGCGTATTGGCACTGCATAATACCACACATGGATATAAGCTGATTGGAAGATGTTGTGCCGCTGCTGGAGTATTATACAGAGCGTAAGCCAGGTGCATATACTAAGCGGGATAACTTAGCATTACCGCGATTGCGACTTGGACCATGGATTATGGCAAGCGAGTGAGCTCTTAGTTTCATCACGCGAGATTACGAGATATCTTTTGGTGTCAGTGTATCCTGCTAATCTTATTTAAGAAGTGCTACCGCAAAAGGTTAACAAAGCTGATTTGTTTGAGCGGATATGGGAGTATATGAATTGGTCTTTGCTACTTCGTACCTAAGATCCGATGTCAACTGTATATTTTGGAGAAGTTTTCCTTCACCGACGTTATCTAAGGAAAAGCACCATGGAGTTCAAAACGAACCGGCTGATTCTGAACACGTGAATTCTGGACCAACTGAAGGTGATTACATCTTGGTGGAGATAGAAATGAATCAGGGCATGTTGCCACTGATGCTGGTTCCTTAACTTTGGTGCAACTGAACAGTGCACATGAGAAGCAGCCGGTTGATTTCGTGCTCGTAATTGCATCGGGGGACGACCGTGCGGATGAAGATTTGTTCGCATTTCTAGTGCCTCCACCGATCGATCTTGATGCATAATCGCCACACGTCGAAAAGGATAGTACGTTAGCTTCTGCACAGCAGCAGAATGGAATGTTGCCCGTCAAAACTAATCTTGATGAATTAAGTTGCTCGTCTCCACGACCTGGAAATGTCGTTCTTGAGGGGAAATTTCTGATGGTGGAATTGGAGCATCGAGTTTTGATGATGTCAGTGACGACAGGTCGTATAACACGTTCCGACAACTAGTGGAGAAATACGAGGGTTCTAACTCTCAGGGAGCTAAGTACTTTTCAACTTCCTTAACGTTAGTTCTGATGCAAAGGCTGGAAAATTTGAAAATGCTCTTACCACTTTCAAAACCTCACGCTTCTGATAGAGAAAGATTTTTTTCCAATGTCGATGCTAAACCGCCCATTTAATGCACAGCATGACGAAATATCGAAAAAGAGTAAGCTTATTCGTCGTGACTTTCCACCGCCAGCGGCTTTGTTCAAAGCAATGAAGGCAAAGTACAGGAAAAGCTTTGGTCTGCACAAACTTCCGGATACTTCGGTGACCGCATGTGATTGTACATCCATCTTTTCCTATTCATATTCAAAGTACGACTGGTCATAAGCTGCCTTAACATGGGCTGCCCTGTCAGACAGGTGACATGGATCCAGGTCACTATCTTTCCCATCCGGTCATAGTTAGTCAACTTTCGGTTCCTCTTTCTTAATCCTTTCTTCCTCTTTTTTACATCCATAACGCAAAGTAATTTTCGGAAATTGATCAAAATCATGATTTTTCTATGGGTTGCACTATGGCTCTGGTCGGAGCCTTCAGGAGAGTAATTTCTTCTTTAATGTCTCGTACTCCGCCAATCCGAGTCAACCATCGCATCCTTTAGTATAATTGGGGGCGATTTGCCTTCCCCCAATGCACCCGACACAAGTTCCTCAAAACATTTAACCGGCCTTTGTTTTGCGCCCACTATGGACTCGCGGTGATATACACGATCACCAAGAGATCCGAGCACGTGCACCATTGTGGCGTAGTCGAGGAAACTCCTTCCGAGATTCGAACACCCACGGGGTCAGATGGTTGACTGTTGGAGGGGGTACTCCGCTTATTCGTGCCATGATCCATGTCAGCATTCCTTTTATATAAAACTCCTTCTGGAAAACCACTCCGGATAGCAGTTCAAGCCAATCACAGGGTGAGCTTATCACTCACCCGCCAGTTGATTTATCCTGGACCCGCTTTACCACAGGAATGCCATATCAGGTGCTCCGGTTAATAAAGGATTAAACAAATTACCCACACATTCCATTGGGGCAGGCATTATTAAAAACGCAAATAAAATGAGCAAGCCATTTATATTTATAAATAGTTTTTATTTTGTTAGTTTGATTTTTTTAAGATGTTATTTTTCACATAATTTTGTCTTTTTCATTAAGTTATTAATAATATTGGTGAATGAAAATCAGGTATAAAACTTTCGCGAACCAAATGATACGATGGCCGTATCGACCCACCGACCGGGAAAGATCACAAGGAGAGCAAAGGTGGTCGGGTTATTGCGAAGGCTGATTGAAGGTAATTATGTGACGGGATGATCAAGTTCGAAGTATTTAGTAAGTCACATAGGTCGGTGTATGGATTACGCTTAGTATTGTTTTTTATATTTTAGATAATAGGATTGAATTTACGACCTAAGAAAGGAGGAGGCCATTAGGAGCACAAGGATCTCATCTTCCAGTATCCCGGACCCGATCCCGATTGGCCTGGTCCGGCCTCGTCCGGCCATCCGATATTCGATCCGCCGGCCGGTCAGTCCTTCCAGCCATAATGCCACCTAATCCGACAGCCATCGACTTCTTTCGACTCCAGTGACGACCGATCGGTATTCTCCATCAGCCATATCGTCCAGATTATACGATCGGCAGAGTCGGTCGGTCGACCGTGGCGACCGGCCCAGCTCGTATCGACCAAATGAATCATGTCCAACCATAGTACCATCCAACAGTTGCAATCAAACAATAATCCAGGACGGTTGGCGCATCCTGGCCCGTATTCTGATAGCTGGGACCGGTCTGATCAATAGTGGCTGATGCCGTGATCATCCACTCATATTTTTATTTTTAAAATCCACTTTACCACAAACATACTCCGAAGGTGGTCGACACGAAAATCAGGGTAGCTATCCGGAGTTGGTTCGCAAAGGGGCTTGCCAATCTATGTGGTTTAATGCCTCTTCCAATGAGCCGAACGTCGATTAAAACTTGTTACCTGGGTACCAGCACCCATCTTCAGAAGAACTCTTTTTCTTTAGGCCCAGCGGCGGGCTAGATACAGAAAATTATCCAGATCACACAAAACCTATTATGATACCGCCCAGAACGTAATTTATGGTAAAACACGACTAAGTTACGGTCACTGTGCTACAAGCTATCATCACTTCAACTTATACCTATGTGGAACAGTAACCCGCCCCCTTGTTAGTCATTAAAGCGCAGTAACCTTACTTAGGGGCATTCCTAACGGGGTCACAATCCCCGGGTCACGGCCCATATGTTTTGAAACTAGGTGTGGGATTCAAATGCGTTCCTGAGCGGGTTATGACCCTTTGGTGTAGAAAGGTTACAACGAAAGATAGACCCAAAATGAAGAGTGTTAAAATCGTCTCCTACAACCTCTGTCTGATCTTCAATTGTTAAGCAGTGGATCATTTGGTCGATATAGAGTTTGTAGTTTCATGCATGCGACTATCGTGTGATTACGGTTTGCAAACTTGAATCGTAGTGGTCCCTTCAGTATGCACCACTTTATTTACGCCATCTCATTTCTGACGCGCAGCATTGACGTAATCGGATCTTACGCGAAAGAATTGCTTGGAAACGACACCGGCAAGTGACCGGAAGAGTGTATACGTTGTCATACGTTGTCATACGTTGTCATTAATAATTTAGAGTCATGACCCCGAGACCCCACCTTCGAATCACCAAAAAAACAGCACCCCCACCCCTTCTCGGAATTCATTAGTGATGTTAAGGTAATGGTAGACTTACGAAAATCCAATACCTACCGAATTGTTCTGAAATATTCGGAACTTTACCAAAGTCTACCAAAATATCATTGGTTGAATTTATCCAGTATTTGCCAATCAGAATCCATAGAGAAACGGGGATATTGGACTTTGGGAAGGATGATGGAATTTGGTAGACTTTTGTAACTTTGGTGGTATTTGGTAGGAATCCAAAAATAGTTCGGAAATGTTACAAAAACATTTCTAGTAGTCATTTATGGTAAAATACGACTAAGTTACGGCTACTGTGCTTTTATGACTAACAAGCTATCATCACTTCAACTTATGACCTATTTGGAACCCCCTTGTCCTTACTTTGTCGTATTTTCCGTGTAAAAACGTTTAAAACAACATCTACATTGTAAAAAATTTAAAACCATTTAAAACCATTTGAGTCACCTTTTGATAGATTTGAGTCACCTTTTGAAATATTCCCCAAAACTAACCTAACCACTTTAGCATTTGGGACTGGCAGATTACGGTAATGACTAATTCTGTAAGTAATACAATACATGCTCTGCACCGGTATCAGCTCATAACAATACTTGCAATTACCCAATGTCGTTCTTTGGGTACCGGAGCTCCTCAAGCAGAGCTTCGCCACCCGAGACGCACCTGAGCGAGCTGGAACGGCTGTATGCAATGCATTTCTCTTCTTCATCATTTTCCCCTTTAGAAATTCCATCGATCACACTCTGATTGCGCTTTTGTCTTACAGGAGGGGGCGGCAACTCGCAAGTCTTGTGCGCGCTGGAGGTCGAGCCCGAAACCAACAGCAAACGATTTTTGAGGTCCCGGTAGCTGACACAGCGTGTGGGCAACTCACATTGCAATTGTACGCTCTATTAGCATTAGAGAGATTATAGAAAACGGTATCAAGAAAACACTGAAGTTAAGGATAATTCATCTTTGCGCAGACAACTGCCAACCGAGTTCCCTACGAAGGTTCCTCATATTAAGGTAAAAGAACAATGGTTTAAGAAATGTTTGGTAGTATTGGTGCTAATTCTTATTTGTGACTTGTCTCGAGGTTTCAATTCCTTTGCAACATCGTTGGCTGGATACTGCAGGCAACGTACTAGGCCATCCTGACCTGAGCAAGTGGACTGCGCACTCGGATCTTGGGCGAATTGTAACCGAAATTGTCGCTGAATTGCGAGTCGTGGCGAATGGTGCATTGGTGAGTAAGCCACCGGCTTCTCCGGCTAGGAATGCTTCATCTATAGCATTGCTGTCGCAGTATCCTGGATCTCGAAACAGTTTTGCGTCATCTGGCCGACAATCTTTACAAGCTCAGATTCAACCGCCACCGCAACAAACACCAGATACCAGTAAAATGCATCGAACGCAGATGCCCGCGATTCCTACGACTTTTCCGGAGCTGGAAAATCTTTCGTAATTAGAAATTCGCAATTCTGAGTTCTGAAGGCGGCTGGACTAATTATATTGGTTTTGTAGTCTTTCGCAGCTCGAGAAACTGAACTCGGACAAACATGCGCTTAAAACGTTTGTCAAGGGGTTAAGCTCAGTAAAGGAGTTTACTCAGTTGAGGGACGAAATTTTGCGCAGCAACATGGGTATTGCAAAGACAACTTTAAGCTACGAGAGCGAGCTACGTGAACTGCAAGCTTTAGTCGAGACGCAACGAACAGAGCTACGTGCTGCTCAACAGGCTTTAGCTGAAAAACAGGCGCGACAACAACGCATTGTCGCGGTACGTATTCTCATTATATCCTCTTGAAAAAAGCTAAGTTGATGCTGTGCAGCGTCACCGACCAGATGCACTACTGGACCAGCTTTCGGCCGCAGCAAAAGCTGCAGATAACGAGACTGATGAAATTGCCACACAGTTCACTCATGGTGACATTGAGGTTGCGCAATTCATCTCGACTTATTTGCCTCAACGCAACTTGTATCACGAACGTATACTTAAGCTTGAAGTGGTGCATCCGCACTAGCAGAAACCCAGCGTGACATGGCTAATATAAATTGATGGAAATTTCTTGCAACCCTCATTGTCTATTGTCGGATCATATGGCGCAACTTAGTTTCGGAATTTCCAGTCTTGTCGACACATGGGGCAATGTTGGCGCATAGACTGCAGCGACTCGAGCCATTTCATTAGACAGTGCATGTGAAAAGCGTGATTACAAGCTCCCCATACAGGCGGACAGCCGTCACCTGGTATGGTACAATCTGGACAGCACGCCTCAAAGGCATTGCGACAGATACCGCAACATTCTTCGTCTACCCCCCAATTCCACGTCGCCACACCATGCCACCGCTTGATAGTTACCTTCATTATTGAAACGTGAGTTTTAAGAACTAATCTGCATTCGGATTATTATAATTCTGGGTTAAATCCGTGGCTTAAATGACATCTTTCTGCTGTTAATTTGCTGCTTATCATGGCTCCACCATTTATGCTGCTGCGTCTGCTGGCGCTTAGTAGCGTCCTTCTCACAGCCAGTTACGTGATTGACATGATATCTACCATCAACTTTAAATCTGCATGTGACATGACATGGTCTTGGCCAGTGTACTCGCAAGTAACGTGGCGTTCCGTGCCTTCGCATCCAAAGTATCAGCTGTACCGAGTTGATATGAAGGTAGCGCGGGAATCTCTGTCTGGTGTGCCCGTTCTCTTTATTCCTGGACACATGGGCAGCTACAAACAAGCACGCTCTTTGTCTCGTCACTTGTGGGATACGAACGAGGATCTTTTTGACTTGTTTGCTCTCGATTTTGACGAAGAACCGACAGGTCTTAATGGCAATTACATCACCGAGCAGGCCATGTTCCTGAATGACGTTGTGCGAGTTATTCTTCGAGAATACAAACGACGAGAGAACAAGTTGAGTGACTCGAAAAAGCTTGCGGCCCCAGAGAGTATCATCATTGTTGCTCATTCAATGGGAGGAGTTGTGGCACGCACGGCGGCATTGCTGCCGAATTACAAAAAACATTCCATCGAACATGTTGTAGCACTGGGGGTGCCGTATAAAACTCCTTCGTTTCCGTTTGACGCAGAGATGAATGCAGTGTACGACAGGATGCATTTGAAAGGAAGGAAAGAAGACGACGTAGTGTATATCTCTATTGCGGGAGGACATAAAGATATGTTGGTGGAAACGTCCTCGACAAGTGTAGACAATGTAGCTGTCCCTTCACGTTCTTTAGCAGCGTTGGCATCGGCGATCCCGACAGTGAAGACATCGGTGGATCATTTTTGCTTGCTGTGGTGTCATCAATTGCTGAACGCTGTTGCAAAGAGTTTGTACAAAGTCATAGACCTCAAGACCAGGAAACTTGTAAGCAGTCCAAATGCACGACTTGCGATTGCAAAAGAAGTGTTGTCTGCTGCTGGATCGAATGCGGAAGAGGGTGGAGAGATACAGACTGCTACGAACATTTCTTTGCATCAAAATTATGTGCAAATCGGCTACAACCCAGAAGAGTACGCTGGATATGCGTTGTTGCTCCCTCAATATGTAACCAAATTCCTACGTTCTCATCTTACGACGGTGATTGTGATTATGTATGCTCTGGCACTCCAAATTTTCTACGCACAAGTCGCGCACTGGCAGAGCCGCTTCAATCAGCAGTCAGCGTCGTGTTCTGATAATCTCAGCAAAGAAAACTTTCCTTCGTTTACGTCGATGCTGAACCCTTCGGCACACGCTCCTGCAATATTCAAAAATGGTCTGGCATTTTCCAAATCCACTCTAAATTCTGGCAAGATGATCATGGCAGCCACGTTGCTATTCACTCTCGCCGTGGTGGCTGGAGTAAGTTATTTTGGCTACAATATGTTACTGTCCAGTGTAATCACGATTGCCGAGTTTATCATTCTCTATGCCTACGCACTAGGCTTGCTGTACGCAATCACAAGATTCATTTCGCTACTTCAGCGCTACATTGTGTCACCAATTGTATCATTCATGGATAACGTGATTGACCGACTGAAACTTCGGCGTCGGATGCTCATTTTCATCATTCACGGGATCGCACAACTTGTAGGACTCGTAACGAGCTCATCGGCGGTGAACTATGCAAGAATATTGGGGATAATGGTGCTGGTGTCGTTCCTAATCTTTGTATTGTACCTAGTGTCACTAGGTGGCAATTCTGACGGAAGCTTAGATCAGCACCGCATGAAACGTTCGCTGTTTGTCGTACTCTGGTTATCCATTTTCCCGTGGGTAGGAAAAGTCGTGTACTTTGCTGGAATCGTGCGTTTCCCACCGTCAAAGCTCTCGAATGATCTGCTACTGGAAGGTGGATCTTATGTCATCATTCTGAAAGTTTTCACATATCTTATCACTCTATCGCATGAATGGATGATTCCGCTTCCTCCGACAGCCTTTTTTGGGGTATCGGAAGGCTACGATGAGGCATCTGTATATGGAGCGAATAATGTCAAGATCCCGGCTGAAAACTGCCCAAAGTGTGTATACGAAGACGGCGGTCCTGGAGCTGTACTTGTGGAGTACTGTGACAAGACAACGCGTCGTATTGCGGCAGGCCAATCGGGAGAATTGGTGTACGTGGGGCCGACATTTCGTGTAGTTTCGTGCGATTGTGTCTATCGATTTGAATCCTCGCGGGATTTCTGCGCATTCTGTACCCGATCGTGCCGATTATGCGGAGGTGGCAATGGAAATTACGAGGAAGCTGCTAAGTACAAAGAGTTTTTGCAAAAGATCCAGGCAGACTCGGCCATGCATGCCCTTGTACCAATCACTTTTCAGCTTTGTGCGGCTGTTCAGGTGACCTACGGCTTGTATCGAGCTCATCTGTCGTTTTATCTCACGCCTGCATGCGTCCTGGCGCTAATTATCTACCATGTCGGGCTTCACCATCCACTCGAGGCTCGACGCTTGAAGAGTAAACAGCAAAAGAAAGTAACGAAGAAGAAAAAAACTTCACGTAAGTCCAAGAAGAAGACATCCCCATTCAGTACTGACGCATCGTCGTCGACTTCATTCAAGGAAAGTAAGAACAAGGAAAAGAAATGCAACTAACATTCTCAGCTAGTAGCGGTTTCTTCTTCGTTTTAGAGCGCTTTCTTCACATAGACTTCATAATTCGCTTTTCAATGTACACACCAGTATTGGTGCACACGTTTGTCTTGTCGATTACATTTTCTTTTTGGCTTTCACATTCTTGCCGTATGTCACGTTGCAGTACTTAGCATTGATGCGGAACCTGCTGCTCAAGTAATCTAGCACCTCGTTTGCCATCTGACCATGAATCTGAATCTCTTCGCCTATACTTTTATCCTCGGACATTTGCACTGCAGCACTACAGCCCCACTTCTTTTGTGTCTCCTTGACAAATGCCGAACCATCAATACCAAACTGCTGGTAGAATGCAATATGGGTGACGACCACGTTGTTTCGACGTTTCAACTTTGCAACATGAATCAAGATCGGACGAAAACTCCCGCCATGAAACTTTGCTGCATGTGTCGGAAAGAGCTTTATTCGATGGTAGCGGGTACATTTCGACAGCAAGAGGTTCAAAACTTCCGGGCGAGCGAGGCGCTCTGGGTAGCCACCAACAGGTGCTTTCTTGCCATAGAGAGCATCGGCAAGTGGGCCGTCTAGCCGTACAAACTTCTTGTTCTCAACGTCTACGAGTCCTTGACTTTCAACATACTTGGATATTAAGTCGCGAATCTCAACAGCTGACCAGTACTTTTGCAGCGGTTGTCCTTCAAACGTACTTGATAGAATTGACGGAAGCAGCGATTTCAGTGCAGGTGATAACCCGACACTCTCTTCCACTTCAGGAGCCCATTCACCAGGAACAAAGGCAAGCTGTCCCGCCGAGTTGTTCGTAGCAAGCTGCTCTTCCCGCTGAGCTTCTTCAGCGGTCTGGTATGGCTCATGCGACAGCACATCTCTAATCAACAGACGACAAAATTACATGTGTAAGTGGAGCGGCAGATCGGTGACAAGATGGCATGTACACGTACGGGTGACGCCTGGAAATTGATGTAATTGACTGTACGCCATCATTGTCAACCACTACCAGTAGTCCATGCGCTTCCATACCCTTTAGAAACACAGAGAGCTTTTTAAACGAGCTGTGTTTGATATTCAGTGACACGCCAGCTCTTCGACATGGCAATAGCACATTGGCATGGAACGAGCTTGCCAGCATCGGCAGCTCCTTTTCTCGAATCTGCGACGTCCTAAGCGCTTGTAGCAGAGCTGCAACGTAATAGATATCCATTTGTTCTTTAGTCACTTCTTTTTCTTCCTCCACCTTCGTCACATTTTTTTCCTCCGCCTCTCCTTCGAATTTAATATCTTCCAGCGTCACACCAACATCATCTTCCTCTCTTTCTTCCCCATGGCCAAATGGCACCACTCGATCACCCAAAAATCCTTCGTTTGGTAATATTTTCGGCCCCAATTGCCACAACGCGTCCCCGACAACATGCAAGAGCTTGAGAGCTTTTCCTTTCTTGCCATTTTGTTTCACATCTGCTGCATCCACTAGCATCACACCCACGCCAATAGCGCAAGGATTACCCTGAGCATAAACAGCTCTAAGTTCTCCCTTATGTAACTTCTGCAGCTGTTCTCCAGATGTGAACACAACACCTGGGAGCATCACATCCGCTCCACGAAGCACAAATTCACTCACAGGCGCGTGCACTATGAGAGAAGGCAAAAGCGCTGGAACTCGCCATAACGCATACACACTAAAACACAATTCACCTTTACCCGTGATATCGAATACCAGCGGCTCATTCATCTCCTGAACCGTGTAAACGACGACGCAAGACGGCGCCTGGAAACTAATTTTCTTGACAGAAGCTTTAGATGGCAGCAATTGTAGAAGTTTCGCATCATCCGAGCTGCTGACTGTAGAGTGGAAACACTCGGACACGTCCCGACGGAGCTTTTTAGCGTCTTTGTTTCTAAGCAGCACATTGCCACTCACCTTGGCAGGCTTAGCGAACATGTTATTGGCCAAACTGCAAATTTTGACGAAAGTAGACGTAGGAAATACGGATTTCACGATTTCACTCGTTGTTAATACAGAATTTTTTTTTTTTAATAATCAAATAAACACGGCGGTACCAATGGCTATACCGGCTCCGTTAGAAGAGCAAGAAAATCCGAGCTTCGCGTCTGTGGCGGATCCTGCGCGTGCGTTTCTGTCAGCAACTTTCAATGTGAATAGCATCACTAACTGCGTGTACATCTTGAATATCTACTTCATTTTTCTTTGCTCCGTAGAGTTACAGCGGCCTCATTGTGAGCAGTGTATCGTTGCCATCGCTGACTACGAGTGTCAACGCTGCGCTCAGCGCTTCTGTAAACCATGCGAGCTCATAATCCACCATCGACTAGAGGAATTGGCGCTGAAGCATGAAGAAAGTAAAGGAGATGGACGACCACACCAAGAGTTTCTCAAGTGGATTAGTGGTGCGGAAGATAGTTCTCGTAGGCGAACAACTCCACTTTTAACTTATCCGTCTGATGCTGTTGTAGCGTGTCAAGAGTGCGGCGAAAAGGCGTTGGAGTTTTATTGTTTAAACTGCAACATTTATCAGTGCGAGCACTGCTGCGCGACCAAGCATCGTCAGCTCGAGCCGCATTTGTTCTTTTGCGTGGAAGGTGAGTAGATGGAAAGGAAGTCTTTGTCCCATTTCTCTCTTCAGATGTAATAATATTCTTTTTATTCAATGTAGGTTCATCACCGAAAATGTTACCCTTTGCCAGCTGGAACCTTCTGTTCGTAGAAACGGTCAAGATGAAGAAAGGTGACTTGCAAGATAGAGCTGCTGCTTCAATGGCAGCGCATATTAAGCTCGAGGAAGTTGGTACGGCATCGTCGACGGGTGCAACAGCAGCAGCACTTCGTAATTTGACCATCAATGGTTCTGATCTTAAGGGGACATCTCAGTCTGCAGTTCAGCCTCAGAAGAGCCACCCACAGCATGTATCTCGAGCATCAACGACATCTTTCGTTGACCTGACACTTGACGATGGAAGTGACACTGGGGCAAGTAGATCGTGCTCTCAGCCATCATCTCACCCGCGTATCAAGGAAGAGACTCAAGTTAATACTGAAGCTTCGTGGTTGACATCTATTACCGCTCCTCAAGAAGAGTTGATGCTTGACGTGGATGATTTGATGGATAAAACAATGGGAGAAGAAGAAGACCCCCTTTTGCGCTCTATGATCAGCGAGTACAACCAGCTCAGCGCGGGGATATTTGACATTGATCAGGAAGTTGACAGTATCCGAAGGAAAACAAAAGAGCTTTCGAGTACTCAACCGATAGATATGGTGGCAGTTAGTAATACCCGTGTCAAGGCTAACCAACTCCGAAAGGTTAAGACTGATTTGGAAAAAAGTCGGGATGGAGTGGTAGCCAAAGTTGTGTTTTATCTTAAGTCTGATCCAGAGGAGCTGAAAGCATTTTTGGAAACGTGCACCGCCGAAGTTTCATATGCCCAAACTGCATGTCATCGCAAGTGCGCCACACTGGAGGCCAATATTCGCCAGAATTTAGAGAGGATTGGAAAGATTCAGCGTGACATGGAGGAGCTTATTAACATGAAAAAGGATGCGTTTGCAGAGGTTACTCGTCTCGGAGCAGAAATTGCTCAAGGAGAGGAAGAGGTTCGCAAGCTAGACAAAGAGCGACAGGATGAATTCTTGCGCCTCTGTCAATATAGCAAGGCGATCCAAGTCGCTGTGCAGGAAATGGCTGCGAGCGCTCTTTGATAGCTACCTCAAATGAAGGTCGTTTATTTGGTGCTCGTTGTTTAGTGGTGACTGCGACGTGTGGCAGGGGACAATCGGAGTGCAACGTGCCTGAAACTGCTAGCTACATATACATTATTTAATTAAAAACCACGGAGCGGTGGTTATACCAAGTGGGGTGTGTGGCTTTACCGGTTCCCTTACCTAGTTAAATACTTTTCTAAATGATGACTACTGAAGAGCCCAAGTTAGTGTTACTAGGACAATCGACACCATCAGTATCAAAGTCCATAATCTCGTCAACATTCGCATTCTCCTCAAGTGTACAATCCAAGTTAGGAAAGTTGCGATTTATTCCGTAGACATCAAACTCATCCGTTTCTGAAATATTATAAGGCTGCGACTCGACACCAAGCGCATGCAGTTTTCCAGTAGAGATTCGCTCTTCTGTGATAGAAAACCACTTTTTATTTCGTCGAAATCGCCGTTTCTGGTGGAATTCGGGGTTGCCAAAGTCGCGACCAAGCTTTCGACATGCACATGCTGGCACCTCGAGGCTAGGTCGATGACACGCAGTGGTCGAGCTTCGCTTCTTTTCTACAAACGGCGAAAAGCACCGCGTCGGTTTAGGACAATCCGTTGCACGTCGCCGTTTTTTGCTTAAAAGTTGTTGATTACAGCGGTCAACAAAATTAGATGGTCTTTGATCGTCAATGAAATCTGACGCTGATGCATGCAAATTCAGCTTATCCTCATCGAAGTAGAACATCTCCGATGTTTTATGGAAAGGTGCTTGGTGTTGAGAATGGTGTAAGATGCCAGCACTCATCAGCGAGGAACCCATGCGATAAGCCTCTGATGCTGTGTCCACGAAGTCAAGCTCAACCATGCGCTGCATCAGATCTTTTCCTGTCACCATGAATGGTGTATCATCATGTGCAGCTAAATCCAATGCAGTTTGCGCGCAAACCTCTTCTTGAAGTGTCTCGAGCACCGTGAGAATGTAGGTCGCGGATGGTCGACGTTCTGGTTGCTGATGCCAAGCATCGGAAAGTAGTTGATGCAATACAGGATGTAAAGTTGGGCTGATTGGAGGCCGTTCTCCATTAAGGACACTGTCAAATACCTGAAGATGACTTCGAGTTGCTTCAGGGTACTTGGGAACAAGAGGGTGGACGATATCCCACAGCGTGATAGCAAGCGAGTAGATATCCGCGGCTTCACCATAGACAGCAGTACCAGCCTTGCCCTCGATCAACTCGGGAGCCATATAATCTGCCGTACCACGAACAGTCATGGCACTTCGCCCACGATCACGCAGTGAAGGCCTCAACGAAATTGTAGTAGGTTCAATCTGAGACACGGTACCTGGTGTTTGAACCTCCGTATATGTTTCTCCGAAAAAAAGCGTTGATGACGTTGCTACTGTAGCCGCTGTTGATGAATCCTCAGTCATACGATTCAATCCGCCAGTTTTCTGCATCGCTGGAATGCTACGCGACTCACCAAAGTCTGTGAGCTTGCAAGTACCAAAATCGTCAACCAGGAAGTTCGATGGCTTTAGATCGCGGTGCAGAAAAGCTGGTGTGAAGCTGTGCATATATACGACTGCGCGTGTGGCGTCAATCATATAATTTAGATCAATCAGGAACTGTTGGCGTCGGTGCGGTTCCTCTAGAGTAGCGTCTTCATCGTGAACTGTTCTTCGTCTTCGCTGGTTTAGTAGCTGCATCCGTGCACTAGCGCGCGTGACATCCTCGAGCGAGCCTTGGCATAGTTCCGAGACGAGACAAACCGTGGGTGGGCAAACGCACATACCGTAGAAGCGGACGACATTTGGGTGCTGTAGAGCGCTGCATAATGCTGCTTCGTGTGAAAACTCCGCCACTACATCTTCATTTAAAACTCGTGGCGTGTACACTTTGATTGCAACGGGAAATTTCGAGTAAAGCGTGCCTCGAAACACGACAGCATTAGTCCCTGCACCAATTTTCAGCTGTAGCTCTAAATATGCAAAGTCAATAATTTGCTTTCGATGCATTTCAATAAGAACATGAAGTCCTCGGGACGATATGCACTCGTGAAGTTGGTGGTACCTCTGTCGGAAGAGGGACTGGAGATGCGCCGCACGTCTTCCAAGACCTCGCCAGTGTGCTGTGTCCGCCTTAAGAACTCGCAAAATTACCACTGGAACCAACGATCCCCAGAAAATACACGCCAGCGCAATTGCTACAGACGCGTTCGTGAGATCAATCTGCATGTACTTCAGCTGTTTGTAGGTCAACCGAAAGGCATAATAAATACCCACAAAGACCACATATTCTCGTAAAGTAGTCTGACTAGCTCTTTCCAAAGGTCGTAAACACATCCATCCAAATACTGATAGCGGAAAAGCTTCCGTCAGCATCGTCACGTAATGGGCTACCGATGGTCTTGCCTTTAAATCCATTAGCCACACTATCGGGACGTTATACAACGCCAACAATAAAGAATACAGAGCTGCTCGAATTAACGCCCTCGTCGTCACAGCTCGTTGCTGAAGATAAAGTACTGGTAACGCAATCACAAAGAGTCGACCACTATAGAATATCTCAGCCTCGACGCGAGTTAACGTTGTCATGCGTGGTCTTCCAAAAACCAATAAAGTAAAACAGATAGAATAGAGTAAAGCCACTATCGTGAGCAGCCACAGAAGCGGTTGAAATGCCGGTAAAAGCACTTTCCGCGCAGCTCTCGTATCGCCACGCAAGGCACCGGACCGATGATGACGCATGTAAAGAACAAGCCAAGCACTAATTACAAATAGTATTCCATATCCCAGTGCCATGGCCCCCAGCAGCAGCTGAACCTCCGACTCCATGAGTAAATAGCGTCGAGTGCTCTTCCTGATAACAAGTTATGATTTAACGCATATGAGGTGGACAAATTGACTCGGAGTGGCGATTGGTGCAACGCTGGCCTGTCTTCTTACCTTTTTTTCCGACTTCCATCTGTCGTTTATGCTCCGCGTTAGCGTCACTTCGTTTCGATCATCATACATATATTCAGATATTGAGAGGCATACAATACGTAGTATATTTCTATACTCTATCGATAAATCGAAGTCAGAATACTTGAAGTACAGTGTATTACTACTAATCTAATCATACCGTATGGCAAGGTCAGTTCGTTTTTCTATCTCGCAATTTGTGGGGACACCTTCTATTTTTCTTTTTATAGTAATGGATCCACATTGTTCCAGTTAATTGCAACATGGGGCCATTTCGTACGGATCACTAAATCCAGTGGGGGCATAAGATCGTGATCATGACTCGCGACTGTCTGTTGCTCCAACGTGCTCACGGTCAGTCGAATCTCTTCGTCCTGGTTAGCCAGACCATCATAATAGAGCAAATCAAAGCTCGAGGCAGTGTCTATGTGACGGTTTTCCAACTCGAGTGGGTCTGCGACAAACAGAACGGAGTAATGCGATTCACTGCAAACGACCCAAATGTTCACATGAGGGTCCTTGAGATTAGAGCCAACAATCAGGTGTTCATAAGCCTCGAACAACGAGAGAAAGCCTACAACCGATTGAGACGAAATCCCACGAAGAACGATAGCGTTGGGATCGGAGGAACTTGTGCCATTAAGAACTTGATCTCCGTTGAAGACGTTGCTAGATGCGTATCCGCAAAGCAGCAAGTTGACAATATCTTGAGTACAGTAGTCATGCGCCCCGATAAGTTGACCACCTGAATCTCCCATCAGTTGGTCCATCTCGCTTTTAATGTTTTCAATGCCTTTTGTGAACAGAACGGAAAGTACAAACTGCTCGAGACCAGAACCTTTCGACTCCATCCACTGAGGTAAGTGAGCCGTGACAATCTGTTCGGTCTGGTCTTTTGTGTTTGCAATGTGGAGTCGAAAGCCTGCCATGAATCGCCGTTGACCACCTCCATCAGCGCGTTTTACAGCAATGACACAATGAGAATTCTGCGCACATTGCCAGAGAATATGAGTCAAGGCTTTAACTAGTGCTCGTTCTTTGTTTGGCGCATCGACCTGTGCAGCATCAAGACCCACACATTGTTTAGATCAGATTCTCGTACACGCGTAGTGTGATAAAACAAGGGTACAATACTACGTTTTTCCAATCGGTAGGTGCATGCTGCAATAGAAAGCGTAGCACATAGCCTTGGACAACGGCCAGGATACCGCACGGACCACCTTGGTGTTGAACCAATCCATAGTGCAGATCGCACACAGATGAAAATACGAAACCCTTAGAATCGCCATTGAGACAGCATTGGCAAAATCGTCAGCCTTAGCAAGCTCACACAGCATCTCAAGACAACATACCTGCTCCCTCCAGGATGGACTAAACGTTTTGTTGTTTACCCCAAAAAGAAGCTTCTGCACAGCCGCAACTTCCGATTCAGTCGGAATCCGGCTCGAACTGTTAGCGAAAGGAATCGCAGCGATACTAGTTGGCCACCCAAGTTGAGCTCTTCCTGTTATGGGCTGCTTGAAAGGCATTGTTATGTCCTCAAAATCTTCTATCTCCAATGTCTCGGTTGACCCGTTTTCTGTGGCCGGATTTTCACGCCGAGATACAAGGAAAGCTGTTGTTGCATTGCCCGATAATTGCGGCGCTGATAATGTTGCTTTGGAAATCTGATCGTCTTTTGATGGTTTATCATCGTCTAACACTTCGCTTTGGCTGTCTTCTGCCAGTTTGGTAATGCTTTTGAAGTTATCTGAATCAATTCTCTCATAATCGCCCTTACTGCTGGAGCTTGTACGAAGTGTTGTTGGTCTTACTGCCTGATTAGTCTGCTGCTCCTTTAACTCTTTATACTTGACATAACAATTCTTCTTTGTCTTGCCATTTCCCACAAGGTCAGCAATTTGCTTCCACCGCTCACTCTTGTCATGGACAGAGTTTGTTTTCCGGATCGCCTTCCTTAATTGACTAGTCTCTAGTTTTGTCCACTCGGGATTCGATTTAATTTTGCTGTCCTTGGCAGCAGGATGATTGCTCGTTGACATTATTAAATGTTCTAGTATACTTCCTCCCGAATCAGTTGCTACAACTTTTGAATTCAAGTCTTCTACAAAGCGCTTAGCAGCAAGTGGCGATTCCCGAGAAGCCGACTGTTTCTCCGTGAACGCTTCCAATGTTTGTATACAATTCCAATTCTTTAAACAGTCCATTACGAGCAGCTCTGCCCGACAAGTGATATCAACAGCGGCGTTATCCATCTCGACGTGTGCAGTAGGTTTTGTCATCTAATAGAATCGCTCAACTTTTAGAACTGGGTGACCCAATAATAACTTCAATTTTGAAATAGCTACTTCGAAGTATTAATAAAAAAACTGAATGCGAAAGCTACATCGACAAGCAAACACATTTCATTAACTGTAAGAAATATCGCCAAAATTTAGCACTCTGTCGACACTTTCGACATAACTCATCGTATGGCAATTTCTAGTCGACAAGCTTGTTGTTTGTTGCACGCCAGGAGTCCAAGAGTATAATTGATCGCTATTCGGGAACATTCATTGGGTACTTAAGGCGTAGGTCCACCAGCCCAGAGTGATTGGCTAATATACCGATTATCGCGCATGACCACCATCAACTCAAGTGCGACAACAGGCTGCGTCCAGACATGAAGCATATGATCACGTAATCGGACGAAAAGACAGCAACTTATCGGATGCTCATAACGCTCGACAGCGACGAACTGCTCAGCTCAGCAGTACTTGAACCGGCTTTTCTTGCTTTACGAGTGGGACCAAACACCTTCCAAAATCGTAAAGTTTCGTCAGCTGCGCCAGAGACAACCGTTTCTCCATCAGGTGACGCCGCCAAATGCAGCACGCGAGAAGTGTGACCTGTAAGCTCCTTGACCTTGGTCATACTCGGATATTTCCACAAACAAAGTTCATTCTGCGAATATCCGTGTGATGACAAAAGCTCCTTCTCGGTGGTTGACCACAGCAGCGAACACACCTGGGACCCCGTATCGACACTATTCAGCATTGCACCGTTTGTCGTGTTCCAAAACTTGATCGTGCGATCTGCAGTACCACCACCTGTGGCAAGTAAATTACGTTCCCAAGGGCACCAGGCAATCGCTTTCACTGCAGCTGTGTGCTGTTCTAATCGGTGGGCGGGTGTTTCGATGCTGCCACTGGAACCAATGCTACTAGCCTTCCACAGGCACAGCGCATTGTCATTACCACCAGACGCCAACATACTGCCATCGGGAGACCATTGAAGCCCACACACCTCTTGTTCATGGCTCGTCAACGTTGACAGTTGATGATGCCGTGCCCGAACATCATGGTGAATGATAGTACTGTCACGAGAACCTGACGACAACACATAGCTATTCCAAGCCAGCGCACCCACGCGCGACGAATGTCCATTCATCGTTCGTACCTGACGAGAGGCAGTGACATCCCATAGCTGCACAACAGACTCACTTGTTCCAACTGCCAAATGTGCAGATCCACCCGCGGCATCACTCCATTGCACTGAGCTTACATACTCGTCTCCATCAAGAGCCATGAGCTCATTAATCTCACCTGAGGCAGCGTTCCAAAGGTAAACACATTGACCTAATGCCACGGCCAGGACGTTGTTAGCTCCCCATGACAGCAAATTGAGGTAGTAGTCGTTCATTAACTCGGGTGCATCCAGCACTTTGACTGGCGCTGAAGGGACATGGCGGTTTAACTTTTTAACAGCAGCAGCGGGTACCCCAGTTACCTTATTGTGAGAGAATCTGGCCTGCAGCGTAGACTTGAACGAATCAGGCGGGGCCACTGCCGGTTTGTCCTTTGTAAATTTAAGAATTTTGTGGTTTGAGTCGTCTTCTTTGCCCAACAAAGCGCTGGCTAATCTCTTCTTGTAAATCTGTTTCTCCTCGTCCTCAGCTGCCGTGTTCGAGACTGAGTCGCTTCCTGAGCGACTGGGGCTACTTTTATTCTTGCTTTTGGTAGACGCTTCGATGGCTGCTGCTGTATCAGGCGAGTTACATTGTACCAGGTCGAGATTCATGGCGCTACGCGTCGGGATAAAGCGGTCCGACGCCTAAACTCCCATAACAATACAAGAGAATGGATTTTAGACTCCGCTTTTAGACAATAGAAAGCTAGTGGATTATAACTGACGCTTTTGTTGCTAGTAACACTGCAGCTAGTGCCATTAGAGGAATCCGTCCTGCTCTTCTTAGCGCTCGAGACTCCATTCTTACGTCCGCTTGAAGGCTTGTGAAGATCTGATTCTGATGCGTTATGTGAGCGCTTGCGAGAGTTACTACGGTTTAGGGAAGGACTGACAAGGAGGGACGACGATGATAGGCGATCCGACCGACTTGTTTCGACTCTTGGACTCGCCATGGGTGCTTGCTTCTTCGAGATCAAGTAGAAACACGGACTGGCCCGGTGAACTTTGTATGGTTCGTAATCTAAGGTATATTTGTGTAGAAGGAGATGTGTATCATGATGGATATTGACACAACGTCAATAAACGCAGTTGTTGTCGGGTCAGAAAAGAACCTTTTAAAAGTTTAAACTGGTAGCATTCTACTAATATGTATTAATACATGTAACTTAGTACTGTACTTCAAGTAGTATTTATTAATTAACCTAAGTTATTAATACTATGTAGTAGTAATAGTAGTAGTATTAAATAGTAGTCTATTTAGTATTTATACTATTAGCTACTACTAGTATGGAATTTCCAAGTGAATACGTTAAACTATTTTCTGATCGTGCCCAGTCCTCATGGAGAGGTTGTGTGTTTCGAATTCACCGGTCAGTTGTTAAGTACTGTGAAAACATTCAACACAGAACTGGAGACATATTCCTCTCAGGTCGTAATTTTTTGGGCTGAGAGGAATACGTCTCCAGAAAATTATGCACCAAATCATTTCAATATGTGCTCTAGAGTCTCTGTGAAGTCCACAATGAACGGCTTCATTGTGTAGCTGCCACATCCAAGTTATTCCTATAGAGCACGCCTGCCCACCACAATCACCGCATTTCTTCTGCACATGCTATAGCCTGGTTTCCACAACACTTTTAATTCTGTTCATAAGTATGTTTGATACTGGTGGCGCCGTTCTGGTGGCAAAGTGGTGTTTGGACTGCCTCTGCGGTGACCCACCCACCATTCAATAACTTTTGCACCCCCACACAATATGTGTGACCCCTTTCCCGGGTGACACACATTGCTTATCCAATATGCATCGCCCCTCCGATGAATACCCATCGTAATACACATTCAATTGAAATGTGGACAGCCGATACAAAACCCAAAATTGATAGTCCGTTATCATATGATTATGCCTCCAGATATCCGTGATAGATTGTTGCTGGAGTTGTGAATTCCAATCGTCCGCTGCATATTTTCTTTCCCAAACCTTAACAACTTTGGATAGGGACCTCAAAACGTGTCGGTTATACACCGCCCGAAATGTCCTTCGAATCCAACGTTGTATGAAGGTTGGTGTAATGCCTTCCTCCACTACCCACGGATAATGATGTAACCATGGTGTAACGTGAACACCAACCCAGATACCGCGATGTCAGATAAATTTTTCAATCCGAGAGATGAAGTTGTGAGTCGCTTAGCATCCCAATATATCCCGTCCGATCGTTGAAATAAATTCCTTTGAATTGGTTCCTATAATTTGACCTGTTACGCGCAGTGGCAGTCATATTTGTCAGCACCTTATGTGTCCGTAGCAGTAACGGAGGAGGGGTCCCTACGTAACTTCCCACTGCTACCCGAGAAATACAGAGAATCAGAGCCATCAACTAGCGCCCAACCTTCGCTCGCGTGTGTCCGATGTCTCCCTGAAATTTTGGTTTCCACTGGTACTCACCCCTAAAATGTGTCACTCTTGTATCCAGCATTTAGGTAATCTGTCATACTTCGCTGGTGATAGAAATGACACAGACGTTTCTGTATCCAAGGGATAGAATACCAATTAAACGTTTTCCAGAAAGGCATAATATGGGCTGGGCAGAAATCGTGCCAAGGAATAGTGTCTAAATTACCCGGATGTCCTCATTCGAAAAAACATTCCTTTTGCAGGGTCGACGAGTTGTGACTGGCAATGTGCTTTGATGTTTGGCATGTTAGTATTTACGTATCTTTGTATACTTCCCTTCAATCTCAGTCGTTGTAGGCCCAATCAAACTAGCTAAATGATGATGTATACGTTGTGCCGGTTCTCGTGATAGCCTGTTCACCTTTGATATTGCTGCAGTACAAGGTGTAATCCACATCGTATTGTCCTTACACTGAAATACATCGCTCCAATGTCGCCACGCTTGCGAATAGCGGTCCAGCTGTTCTAAAAGCCAGGGGGTAGCTTCTTTCACTGCAAGAGTATGAATAGCTACTGCAATCGAAAGCAAACCCAATCCACCGGATTTTTTCGGGCATACAAGAGATGTGGCGAGATTTTGTGTCTTGTCGCTTCCAAAGTAGTTTGTTTCGTCCAAATGAAACGTTTTTGGAGATGCAATAACTGTTGTATGTTTCTTCAGGAGTTGAAATAACTTTGGCTGTGAATAAAATGGCCGGTATAGCAAAAGCATTAAACAACGTAACGCATTCATCCACCGAAGTACCACATTGCGTTGCTGTTACCAAACGACGTTGAATAGCACGAAGACGCCCAGCCCAGTTGATGTACCTCTCCCAATTTGATAAACTAAGTAGCGCAAAGTTGCTCCGTCACCTAGCACCGGGATATCATTCCAGGTCGTAATGTTATGCTCTGTTTCCAAGAAAAAAAGTTGACTCTTAACGGCTTGCATTTTGAGCCCTGATAAACTCCCAAACTCACGTACTATACGCAAAGCCTGATTTCCTTTGGTAAAAATATCGTTGAGTCATCCACAAAGGCCGGGTACTTATGAATCCACTTTTTGTCCTATCCTAGAATGTGTATTCCTTCAATTTTAAATGCTTGATTTTTCGTCCATTCCAGTGGTTCTACCGTAAAAATAAAGAGTAATGGGGCTAGTGGACATCGTCACCGGGGAGCTCGTCTGGCAATACACTTGGACAGCCTTGTCTGATGCCTGTTACCACCGATATAGCAGACGAAAATTCACCATTTACAAAACATCGCGCAGTGGTCCCGTTCTGAATTGAACGCACCAACTTGATACACTTCTGTGAAAAACCAAATCGTTCTAAAGCCAACATGAAGTAGTCTATATCGATGGTGTCGTACGCCTTCGCGGAATCCAATAAAAGCACTCCACTACTTTTGTCTGCTAATTTCGATTTCTTGTTGTGAAACTGCTTTAAAGATGTCGTCATCAGCATCACCGCTCTGTCCATACGTCTTCCGTGAATAAAACCTAGCTGTGTGTCGCCAATTAAACGGCCAAGAAAATTTTGTAATCGAAATGCAAGATTTTTTGGTACGTCCAAAAATTTCATTCCAAACAATCGCAAATTTATTCAGAATACTATTTTTTGTATCGTCGCCGTTTTGCTCCCCAATGATTATGTTTAAAACAGGTTGATAACGCTCTCATATCGCTGTACGACGAATTGCCAACGTACCGCCTCCATAGATCTTTGAAGATTCCTCCCAACCCGTACCTTATTAACCTTCGCAATCTCCGTACTCGTGTTTTGAAGAATCTGATCTCGTATTCTCGCCATCCCATAGAGAGATCGAGCTAATTGACGGGTTTTCCTCCGTCTTCTCTTCGCGATGCATTTACGGATGGTATGGATAGCTTGAATCCACATCGCTGAAAAAATATCCCATGTGTGTGCTGTTACCTCTTCCAGTATACGTAAATTTTCCATTTCTGTTCGGCTGCTTCTAAGGCATATTTTTTGCTAATGCCACGTAAAGGGCATTGAATTCGGTGGGGACGTGTTCGGTGGGGACGGATATTGTTTGTGGTAAAGTGGGTTAAATTTCGCTCTTGGAAGTTTAACACAGGACGACGGCTTATGAATGGACAGAAGTGAATTTGAATTAAATAGCAAAAAGTGGGAATACATAAGTAGGGATACATAAGTAGGAATACATAAGTAGGAAGTAGCTATATGAAGTGACCTGGTAGAGGTACGTCTATATCTTGACTTTAATGTTACGAAATTTCCCCCCTTTAAGAGCTGACTACTCCGAAAATGCCAGAACTACTTGCAAGACACTAACACTAACCGAGCGTCACCGCTACTACAATCAAGCTAACTAAGAAGTAGTAATGAGACATCTCAATTGTATGTACATGGAGTGGTGGATGATGAGGAATTCCCGCTGACGTTGGACAGTGAACCCAACATTTTTTCTTTTTTCACAGATGTATATCGATTTAGCAAGGCCATACAAGTGGGGGCTATAATGTTTAACAACCCTACGGATTTTTTTGGCGTATCCGACAACCCAATTACTGCTCATGGATCACCAAGATAAAAATACGATTTGGCCTATCAGTGATTTTTGAACATGAACTGGATGTCAGATTTTGAGAGGCATTCCACAATTATAATGGGTACAGATTTTATGGCCAAGACTGGCGTAACTTTAAATTTAAAAAATGGGTTATGTATATTTCCTGGCGAAGAATTATTCACCTTTTGGTATGCGAATCAGTTGAAAGAAGCATCGTTTTCGGAAATTTATAAGGGAATTCAGTTAAGTCATCACAGCGTTCTTAATTGGGAGAGTGTCCAGGCGATATTAAAAGTGGAAGACACACCCTCAGCAGTTTTCGCTATTGATGCGGTGGCTTTGAAAAGAAGTCAAACACATTTGGATCATGAGGTATACATATCTGAAGGAGTTAAAATATCTGCTAAAACTATATTTGAACAGTTGGCGCTCATCTCGGAGGTAACGTCAGGACCACACCTGTCGATATGATTGATGCCGACATAGGCGAGCCAGAAATCACCATCATGCAAGAGGGGAATTTGCTACGGGGAATGTTAGAGCGATACAAACTGTTTTCATTAGCTCTGAAAATACACTGCCTCAACCGGCAAGAAAATTGGGTTCCGATGGCACGGAGCTAGAAGAGACAATAAAGATACACGAGATACAATGGGAAGTGACAGACTTGAGTCTTAACAATGATTTATTTCATGTGAGTGCAGTAGAGCACTTGAGCATCAAGTAAGCCGGTAATTGGAAGCCGATCCTTTATTGATGGTGTGACTTTCGGTACAAACAATTGGGAATGGCTTTGCATGATGTTGGAATGTCCACCGAAATCATTCTGACACTGGGGGGAAACTATTTATTTGCTCAGACGTTTCTTTGGGAAGAAAAATTTGGAATTATTCAGCCATAAGATAGAAAGACAAGAGAATTTGGTAGCGCCCAAGAATTTGGAGTCTATATTGTCCATGTCATTACTCATAACTACCAAAGGTATACAACGGATTTTGGACAGCGTGATTAATTACTATCGCTTTATTGACAATTTCGCTACGTTTGCGGGGTCTTTGCATGGACTTATGGGCATAAAATTTCATTATGAAACTCAAATAGCTCATGCGCATAATGCGTCTGAAATTCTGAAACAACGTCTAGCGGATGCGCCATTGTTGCGCTACTTACACCGGTATAAACCTGTGGTGATCGAGATGTATACAATGATTTGGGTGTTTGGAGTGGCATTCTGTCAAGAACACGATGGTATTCTCCACTAGTATGCTATGTGAGCATGGTGTTTAGCGGTGCTGTAGAGTAGCAAACGTCAAGCTTTGCTGAAGACTCTGTACGATTCAAGTCATTTCCTCCATGGTCAACATGCTATAGATTACACAAGATATTTAACTATGAAGTGCATATTCACGTCAAAACGTCTGACTGAACGAGGGATTCAATGGGCTGCTATATTGTTACTTCGGTCGTTAGAGATTGTTCACAGTGAGCTTGAAGCAGCCGGTTTTCCAATCATCTTGTCAGTAGCTGTTGTGCTAAAGAAACATATCAATAAAGTGCAGGAGATATTACGCCTATCGAATCACTATAAAACATACCAGTGATTAGGCCTATTCCAGAAGTAGATAGAACAAGTTCTATTTTTAGCTGGCATTTGATGGTGCTATGAAGCTGAAAGAAAAAAAAAGTGGCATGTTTGGTATCATTTTATGGAAGTTGCCTACTTGGGAATACTTACCGGAAGAATATAACATCAATTCCAAATTAACAGTAAGTGAGAGTGAATATCATGAGCTAGTTAGAGTTTTCAAGCTAGCTAAGATACATAACGTGTGCAAGTCTATTGTGGTGGGGATTCACGTATTAATTTTGGACAAATTCATGGAAATTTACGGTATAATCAAATGATTCTATCAGTGCAGCTTAATAAAGTGAAAAATATTGCTCATGGATTTTCACGTAGTCGATTTAATACATATTGCACGAAAGTACAACCAACCGACTTATTAACTCACGATACAACGGTGCCTTTACCGACAGGGACGGTTGAGTCGTTGCACACAAAGGATGAGCTACAACGGCTAAACAACCCCTCCCCAGAGCTAATTTATCACACTGTGGATGATGATGTTGAAGTAGTTACCAATATGTCAATAAAATCGGTAACTGTGAGATCGAGTACAACGATCTAATCTTCAAGTGGATGTGACGTGTCATGTCCGTTGCAACAAACGAAGGGGACTGTCAGTGATGTCTATGTGTCAATAAAACCGGTAACGGTTTGGTCGAGTATTACAATCCAAAATTCAAGCGGACGTGACGTGCCATGGCCGTTGAGGCAAACAGATGGGACTGTCAGTGATGCCCATGTATCAATAAAACCAGTACCTGTGGGGTCAAGTATGACGACCCAAAAATTAAGTGGATGTGACGTGTCACGGCAGTTGTGTGGTGAAGTGACTTGGAAATTAACGGACTAATGGGAAGTGAACGCACCCACTTGATTGGTGGAAATGTTGGCCATAGCTGGATGCCCGGACCGGCCGATGTGGTGGAGCCGATTTCCAAATCCAGGACGGAAGTCTTGGGTGGAATCCGGATACCCACTGACCCGGACAACCAACTATCGGAGGGGGTACTCCGTTGATCCTGACCCCCTCCTCTGGTATTCCGCAAAGCAATTTAAGAAACAAGAAAAGCTGATCTTAGCCGTTCCTGTTTTTCGGTAGCGTCGGGAAAACTAGATTTTTTTTTCCCCGACGCTATATCGATATGCGTCAGATATACTTGACTCCACAAGAGCGTTTAGAACTACGCGATGTCATTTGCCGCTATAAATTATGCTAAGTCAAAGGTTCTGCTGGTTGTAAATCGATCCATGAATTCTAGAAGGCTGTTTCCAAACACTTGCTTCGAACTTTACAGTACGTAAACGAGTTGTAAGGATACTCAACTGTACTTGAAAGACAGTTCAGATGCGTCTTAATGGGCATTGATTGGAAAGCTGTCGAATGTCATTTGACAATTACCAGCAATGGACACTTCAGCATTATCATCTGACGCCAATATCTCAGCACTGCAGTCAAACATCAAAACTAAGGGAACCAACAGCTACTACTATGCGCACAAGAAGCGAGAAAATGTAGAAATCCACGAATGGGACGGCAATGCGGCGCCACGACTCTTAAAGAAACAGTCGCTAGTAGAGCCCCTGGAGGTGACGGAAGCAATCGCTAACTTCGCTTGGGCTGATGGCAAGAAGCATGTATCTGTGTATCTAAAGCTTCCCGGCATTGGGGCACACTCAGAGGACGGCACGATTATTGACTGGACAGCTACGAGCCTCACGGTCAAGATCAAAAACTACGAAGGCAAGACGCGAGTATTTGTGGTGCCGAAACTGTATGAGGAAATCACGGACGTGAAAACTAAGCGTAAAGAGGACCAACTTGTACTGCAGCTCGTCAAAGCGAAGGAGTTCAGCTGGTTCTCGCTCAAGAAGGACGCGTAGACGACCGGTGTCAATGATTTTTTCGCTGTGAGGCAACAAAATAATTTAGAATAAACGACTCTTGGCAGCAAATATACCGATTTGTACTCTGTTAAAAAGCCTATGTGTTTTCAGCATCGTTTACTTGTTCCTCACGTCGGTGGTGTAAAGGATATCACCATTGTCGTCAACAAAGTGGACAAGGAATGACGTTCTGGTCATGTGCACGGACATAAAGCCGTGCGTCAAAGCTGCGTGCACCAAGTCTGGGTTTGCGCGAGCATTAGCTTGAAGTTCGTGGATCTGATACCCTCCAGCGCCCGAGACAAAATAGTTGCGGACAGAGCCGTCAGTGGCGACCTTGCGAATATGCTGCAGAGAGTGGTCGTGACCGCTGAAGTACGCGTCTACTTTGTACTTTATTAACAACGGATCCAGCTTATCAATCAGCTCAGGAGTGTTAGCGTTACCAGCAAAGCTGTACACACCCCAATGACCCATAACAATCGTCCACATTTGTTCCACCCCACTTGGCTTGCCTGCACTCAGAGTTTGCTCAATCCATTCGTACTGCGACTTTCTTGTCTCCTTTGAGGATTGCTCGACCATTCGCTCTGAGCATCGAAAGTCTTTGGGCTCACGACCACATACTAAATCACAAGCATCGATGACCACGAGTCTTAAAATCGTCTTCGGGGCTACGGGACGATCAATTGAGTAATATCTGCGCGGCATATACCACAATGAATGGTCCTTTTTGGCGTACTGGAGCATCACGTCGATCGATCCTTCGCAGTCATGGTTGCCGATTCTGGACAAACAAGCTCACCAGCACAATGTCAACTTGATTTTATGCGTATAAGAGCGTAAGGTGATGTCGACTTACGTGACATACCACGGCACTTGCAGCTTAGCATGTGTGTATACCTGAGTAATGTCAGCATCAAACATTTTTATTAGCACTCCATGCAATAGTAAAAAGCCGATTGTACCTGCTCAAAGTTTCTCGATAGGAGTGGATCGTCAACAGATTCAATTCTACTCACATTGCAACAAATGTTTACCATTAGCAGGTAGCATGACTGCAACACCAAACCAAATTATGTACCCATGATCATAAATTTGATCTCCTAATGATAACACAAAGGCTGGGGGTGGTTCCATCGTAGAGGTGTAGTTTTCAAGCGCTCTCGCGACTCTGTGTTGGCTCTCATCACCCGTTCCAAAGTCTCCAAGCGCAATAAAACTAGTTTCCTCTGGAAAGCCATCAGCGATAGACGGCTGGATATTGTAGTTTATCGACTGCGAGTCCTGCTTGGCAGAAGCCAAGCCTGTGTGCCAGAAGACGAGAACGAAGAGCATCCAGACACCCAGCGACCCCAACGCGATCAGCTTGACCCAGCGTTCGTAATTGTTTACCCCATTACTCCACCTGCCGCGGCGCACAGCAGCGTGGCGGTCTTTGCCGTCGTCGTGGTCCTCACGTTTCCGCAAACCCTCTTCCAGTTGCATCGGGTTGATGATCTAAAGTGGCTTTTCTGTTCATGAGTCGTTTTTGTACGCTATTTTGTACCCAATTTGCAGCAGCAGAAATGAAAGCGTTGGGTGTCATTCCAGCGCGATGGGGATCGACGCGTTTCCCCGGGAAGCCTCTAGCTGAACTGTTTGGCAAGACGATGATTGAGCATACGTTTGCAGCTGCAATAAGATCTAAAGTGCTATCAAAAGTGGTCGTGACCAGTGACAGCGAACGCGTGTTGGGGGTTATTCAAAACGTAAAGGGTAATACGGTGCTTACAGGCGCTTGCAAGACTGGAACGGATCGCATTGTCCAGGTGTTGCATCTGATGGACCCAAAAGAGCTTAATGAATATGATATTGTCGTTAATATTCAAGGGGACGAACCGGGCGTGAATCCGAAACATATTGATTTGTGCATCGATGCTCTACGAGATGCAGGTCCTGGTGTCGTCATGAGCACACTTGCCACACCAATATTGAGTGAAAACGACGCTCGTAGTCGAAATGTCGTCAAGTGCGTGACGGACTGCAACAGGTGCATTATTTGAATGAGTGACGTGGGTCGTATGAAGTAAGTGATATGTTTGTGTGTTTCAACTGTGATTATTAAGTAACGCGCTATATTTTTCTCGAGCGATGATCCCGCACTCAAAGAGTGGCAAGTTTTTGCCCGAGATAGCGACATATCTGAGGCATGTAGGAATGTACGCGTTCCGCAAGGATTTTTTGCTCAAATTCCCATCGCTTCCTCCGTCAAACCACGAAATGTCTGAAGATCTCGAACAGCTGCGTGTGTTATCTGCAGGTTACAAAGTCAAAATAGTGCAAGTTGATTCAACACTTCCTGGTGTTGATACTCGCGCAGATCTTAAGGATCTACAGGCTCTATGGCCATCCCCTGACTCATTAATGTGAACCTATCCCATTTGCTTTCGATTTAATTTTTAACTTCCTCCGTTCGAGTATATGTACATGAAGTATTTTTTTATATCAGTCGAAACAGTGCGCTAAGTATAGCAAGGAAAGCATTAGATTTATAGTTGCACAGAGAAAACCTATTTCTAGTATAGCTGAAACTTCAAGAGTCAACCTATATATATAATTCTTACACGGCGTTTTCGGCGGCATCATGATTTTCCGCAATCTCAGCCAACGACATTGGGGAGGTTGGTAACTTCGACTGTGACAACGGTTTATCTTTCGATTTTCGGGAAGGTTTGGTGGTGGAAACGGTGGATTCTATTGCCCTGCGCTTGGTCTTTGCAGCTGTCTCTTCCGTCTGGTTCTGCTGGTCGCGGGGTTGACCACCAAACAAAGGTTTCAGGTACTTTTCATCAATGCGTTCCCAAATACCGTGGATGCCGCTGATATCACGGCGAGGAAGCGATCGGTCGATGGGACGGAATGAAGTATTAGCATCGTGTTCATCATTGTCAGAAAGCAGGCGCTCATTTGCTCCTTCGCTGCTCGCAAACAGCACATTAAGCAACGAATAAACTGATATCAGCCAAATTCAACAGCCAACGTACTCATCAAGCTCTTGATTATGTTCCTGCGTCGCAGTCAAGCCGAAATAGCGAAGCACAGGGCTTGTTCCCATTCCAAAAACCTGTCCAGCCACCATTGATACATGTTGGACAACTTAAATGCCGATATAATGCTAAAACACTCACCAGAGTCGTGAACATAACCGTAAAAAGCGTCGTGCTTTGGATCACGCTAGCGTGAGCGCGGTTGGGCGTATATACGTTCAGCGCCAGTGCGAAAGCAATTGCTCCACGAAGTCCAGCAAACCAAATAACGACCATATGGCTCCATGGAATCTTGTTGTCTTCCGATCGACAAAGGTTGGCTAGCGCACACATTGGGAAAGTATTGAACATCCGTCCCACGATACACGCGATCATGTTCGCAAGGATAAATCCCCAATCCCATTTAAAGTACCCTGAATAGGCTACTACACTCATTCCCATGTAGATGAAGACGAAGTTTTCCGCCATAAAAGACAAGGTCGTCAGTAAATGCCGCAGAGCCGTTGCGCTCTCGTCAGCTATATTGTAAAGGTGATAGTGACTCATCAGCACACCGGAAAAAAATAGAGCCACAATGCCACTCATTCCAACGAGGTCGGCTATAACATAACTTAAGTATGCCGAGATCAGCACTATAGAAATTTCATACGTAGGGTACTGCTGGAGAACAGGATCGGCCTGCTTGAGTATAAATGCCGACGTGAAGCACACTACTGCTGCCAGACCAACAGACCCGAAACCAATTCCAAACACCTTAATAATAATAATGCCAGCGTCATGTAGAGTAACATCAGCAATGTCGTTTCGAATAAGACTCTGAAAAAGTGTGAAGGACACAATTGCTAGAAACACGAAAACATTTTAGCAACAGGCACCGGAATAACAATGAAAGTTGAACATACCAACGCCATCGTTAAGCATGCTTTCACCAAATACAAGATTAAAAAGTAGAGGAGGCACACCGTTCTTCTTGAATACTGACAATGTAGCCACTGGATCAACTGCCGATATTAATGCTCCGTAAAGATACGCCTCTGCAGCCGTCAGCTTCGTAATAAGCCCCATATTTCCTACCCAAATCAGCACACCACCCGTAATGAAAGTGGCGACTAATGTTCCTATGATAGACAACAGCATGATTGCGTTGAAGTTGGAAAAAAAGCCCTATAGTTGTGTAAAGAAGACAAACAAGCACAATTGAGTCCACGCCGTGTTCGTAAAACTACAAGCTTTTTCAATCCAAAATGCCAGAATGCCAAACATACCCGTTTCTTCATATTGAATCCCGCTTCCAAGATAATCGGAGGCAGTAACCTGCACATGAAAGCAAAAAGTATTAAAATTATGAGAAACAATCAGCAATCAATTATGTATATAGAATCCACTCTATTCACATCAAGACCGTACGCGTAAAAAAGCACTTCAGGGTCCATCCCGTTGTTCAAAGATTCCTGCACCACAGAATCAGCTCTTGTTAATACATGAAATTCAAACACACACCTGCTTATTCTTCCTTTTCGTACCAACGGGTAGAAGATTAACACGCCGGCTCCAAACTACGACAAAACATGTTAATGTTAGACTTCACAAATGACGCGTCGCATCTGTCTCAATGCTGGATGAAAATTATTTACCAAAACGCCAAAAAAGATGGCGACGGCCGACTCGGACATCAGCACAGGATGCTTGGACCGGTCCAAACGATAGGCGACTAGTACTAACGCCAGCTGCAGACTTGCTATGATACACAGCTCAAGACGCGTCCATTCGGCTTGGTCCTGCTCTGATTTGGCTCCATCACCAGATTCGGTTATACCTAGCGCTGCATCGAGCACGGCATTCCCCGTAGCCGACGCCGAAAAGTCTGGCTCTATATCCTTTCCCATGTTCTGTGAAATTAAGTTGTGGGCAGACTGCACTAAAATAGACCCATAAATCGACTAAGTGCGATAGCTCCCGGTAAAGTAAATATTACTCCGGAGTATTATTTAACTTACTACGTAGTATTCTACGTCACATTTTCGCGAATTCAATTCGGCCCAATGGACGCCAGTGGTGTGTCCAACGAAATGCTGCTGCTGTACGAGGCGCAGCGTCGATCTCACGAAACTATTTTGGCATTACAAGCGCAAATTGAGGAAGAAGAGGCCGTGTATCTCGAAGAAACTCCACACGGAAACATCATTCGAGGCTGGGACGGTTTCATCGACTCGAAGCAGCCGCGTAAAGACGCCAACCCTAAGAAAATCAAGCCATATACAGAATCTGAGCATCTTTTTTCTAATTCCTGTTGTTATTCCACTATGGCAAGTGAGCCAAGTCTTGATCAGCTGGATTTTAGCAACGCGGCCAAGGATGAAAATCCTAATCGACGCAAACTAACAGTCACGTTGTCAGTGGGAAAAGGAACTGGCGCTCCTGGAAGCATCAGTGGAGTCGTGGAAAGTGCTACTTCACACTGCACGAGTGCTATATATAAAGGATCTAATGTGCATTCAATACCAAAAATGACGAAAAGTATCTCAAACCTTGCGGCGGAAAAAGGAGGAACTACGTCAAGTTACCAAGCTTCGAAGTTGAAAAAGAGGAAAAAAGAAACCGAGACTTCAACTACGATGCTACTTGAAACCGTGTCTGCTGTTAATGAGCAGGCTACTATTGAGACGATGACCGCGACGACGGCAGCGACAGCGCCACCTCCTGCAAGTGATTTTCTTGATGTGCTTTAGTTGATAGTAAAAATTTAATTTTTATCACGTAAAGTGAAGTTAGTAACCAAATTTAAATTTTTGACAGAAACAGTTCCGGGTAGCTTGACTAGGACACATCAAAGGATGCCAGCAAAACCTCCAAATCCTTTGTAGTTTGGCGGAAGAAACCGTCGTAGTTGTACTGAATTAACACGATTACACAGCGAGTTAGTAAGCAACCAGACTCAACACATCGATTGTAAATCATCCAGCTTACTTCAAAAATATAATCGAGATGCTGGGGTGGCACAGTGATGTCCGGGAATTTCGAGTAGCCCTAGCCAGTGACATCAAAATATTAGTAATCAGGTAGCCCCTGGATATATGCAGCTAAAGCGTACCCTTAGACGGTCATCAACGGTAGCTACGGCTTCCACGGTACCCTGAAGGCTCTGGAAAAGGTGCGAGATGCTGTTCCAATGCAGATCTAGTTGCGACCTTAACTGCGTCATGTACTCGCCGTGTGAAAGGATGGCTTGGGATGGTACAGTCGCCGAACCAAAACTCGATGCAAGAGCATTTACTGAGTTGTATGCATAGGCACCCATACCTATGACATCGTTCGACTCCCGCTGCTGAGCAAGCGGCAACGCAAGAATGCCTTCTTTCATCTTGGAGGAATCCGCCATCACCTGCTTGAATTTAATCAACAAATCGTCCATCTCTTTCTCGAAATCGGAAAGATTCGATCTTAGACGTCGGTATACCAGTGTCATACCCGGAACGCTCTTTTCTTCGTTCAAGATTCGACGCTGCAACACCACGACGCAGCTTAAAATTGATCGAATGTGTTTCTTCAATAGCTGTGACAGACGCGTGCGGTGCAATCTCACACGTAGCAGCAAGTCACTGGAACACGCGACGCCAACACTTTCGTAGATGGAGCACAGCACGATGAATGCGTCAAAATCGCCCTCATCGATAGAAGAAGTATGGTATGATGTCCGGACACCCCAAGACAACTGACCGATACGCTGGATTGACTGACGCACGAGAAGGAGAGTATCGAGTACACCACCTTGGGCCGCCGCAATATCAGCAGCTTCTTTCGCAGACGAGGAAGACGACGGTCCTTTTTCAACGTCTTCGTCGTCGTCCGTCTCCGAATTTACGGGGCTGCTTTCAGCATCCTTTGGTTTCGGGGGAGAGGATGTCTTTGCGCCAACACCCCATGACACAAGCGACGAAAAGAATGATCCATTTTCCGAGCTTGACTGCTTTTTGGGGGCATGATCTAGTGATCGGTTTGCCACCACAAGCTGATTTTCTGCACTAGCCTTGCTCTCCGAATTACCATTTTGCAATACGACAACTCGATTGTTCGGTTCCAACGACGAAGACTTATTAGTATCAGTAATAGGACGATTCGACACGGTTCCCGCAACGACGAGCGCGCTACTCATATCTGGTGAATCTTCTTCACCAATTAACTCGATTTTCGCATGACCTTCGGGCTCTTCCTCTCCATTTTCTAATTGTTTATGCTGCTGTTTTCCGTCTTCAATAAAACCTCCACCTAATGCTGCCGTCACATACCTGCAAATGGAATGATTTTCCTCCACCCACAAGCCTGTGGCCTGTTTGAACTGTTTGTACATTTTTTGAACATGTACCGGGTCAGCACTAGCATACATACGCTGAATAGGCTCCACACACGCGCCGAAGTCCCGGGCTAAATAGCCTTCTAGTGGCAAAACCTTACTAAAGCTCCAGCGCCAAGCTTTCTCCTGGTTAGGTTTAAGGCGGTCCAGTTCACGTACACCAATGCGAGTGAGTTGGCTCACCTCCTTACTAATTTCAGATTGCACTGCTTCCAGTGACTGCATCAACCGCCGAATTTCTTCTCCGCCAGGTCCATACACAAGCAAGTCACCTCCAGGACCGGCTAGTTGCCGGGCTTTACGGCAGGAAACTAGTAAATCTGCAAGAAGTTTTAGCAAGCCGTGCAGTTTGGTAAATGCGTTGAAAGTTTCCTCTCGGACTTCCTTTCGAAGCGAAACAACGCCTGAGTTACTTTGTTGAAGAAAATCTGACGGAGTAATCGCCACTTCGTTTGGGTTTGAGTTGCGTCGCAACTGCCGCGTCAGCACTGAAGGTACTTGTGGCTTTGCATCAGTATCACAAAACACGGCAGTATGTGTCATTTCGTCTTCTTCCTCATTCGTTAAAAGCAAAGATGGCAGTGAATCCTGAGGCGAGAATGCAGCTTGGTTCTGTGGAAATAATTCCCTAAATAGAAAAAAGTACCAGTCAAATCAAGTGCGTTAATGAAAATTTAACCACTTTTGTACGTACTTGAACGATGGCGTCGTCAGCAAGACCTCGAGCATTTGTCCTGATTTACTGCTCATGGCATCTTTCATGCCAGCATGTTGTTGTGATTGAAGATTACTAATCGTGCAATCTGCCGGTGTATTGGGCGTATTGCGCAACACGTAGAAAAGAAATTGCACTCCATGCATCAATCCATCCGTTCCACGAGCTTCCAACGTATGTAATTGTTCTCTTGCTGACGAGTGAGCACGTTCCGTCTCAATAGTTGGGAGGACACGCGTCTCAATCACGTTCCTCACATCTTTTAACGTGCCCAATAAGGAGCGCTCGCCTGTTCCGGAATGAAATAAACCTTGTTGTCCATGCTGCAGTCTCAGTACGTAGCTGTGTCGACGTCGGACTTCAATCAAAATAGATTCCGTCGTACACGTGGCTGGTGCAAGTGTTCGCATAGCCCAGTCCTTAAACTCCTCGAGCAATAACGTGCGTGGATCATTGAGGTATCCTGAAAATGTAAATGTTCGGTCGTATCTCTCCCTCTGGTATGCACAAATACTAGAAATTATGGCCTCGGCAGGATTACGCAATAGACCAACAACATCCTGCATTTTGCGTAAATATGAATTTTCGTCAAAATCTGAGATAGTTGGATTATGAAGTGGATAAAAGTTGTCATCCATCTTGAGCGCTGTTGGGAGGTCTTCTTCACTCACTTCCATCGATTCACAATATGCCTGGTGCACAAAACGCATTTGATCCACTTCAAGCTGGGAGTAGCTTTTGCTGAACGGGTTTAGTCGCATTCCCCAGGTAGACATGGTGGCGGTTAGCTGAGTGAGAGGTTATGATGCTGTTCCTTCTTTCCGATCGCTTGCGCAAGAATGGACGGCGCAAAAAGAGATTTTTTACAAATCGATTATACAAGGTTATTGAATTTGACACCTGTTAGGAAGAATTCCAACGAAGGTATACAAATTTAGACGGAGAAACTACAATGTGACACATGCAACCCGTTTTTGCTAGTGCGGCAGAGGAATGCCATTGTTAGGTTAATCATTGTGGCTAAGATGCGAAAATGGTTCTCAGCCAAGTGGTTATGTGTGCGTGTTCACATTCAACCAAATCGTCACGCGGCGCATACAATTGGTAAGCCTAGTAGGCTCGTGCTCCATAAGGTACCGGCGTGAGGAGTTATTGGTGCGCAGTCGAGTTTTTTTGTTATAAGTTGAGTTAACATCTTACATTGATTTTGTGTGATTCATGTGCTGAAATATGGTATTCAGCATCTGCTCACCGAAAGCACGTTCTTCAACGTTTTAGCAAGGTACTCATACCGGTAGATTTCAGAGTAGCCATCGAGAATTTAAAGGTTAGGAGATGGTGACATACGATGGGAATAGGACGCCGCAAATCACTTCGCAAATATGCCCCTCAGTAAAATTATAGGTCACTCCACTCGATGCGCCAGGTGGTCGTCCAGACATCCTGCTGGTATATTATCATTAACTGTCCAGATTCTCGTTGTCAACACGCGAATGCAGTTGCTAGTCGTAATTAATTTACGGGACTTAAGCCTATCAGCACGACGATAAATCTTCAATCTCAGTTGATGCAGCACTATGATACATGCAGAAATAATGTGTGCTCCCGTCGAATTTTGGGAACTAGCGATACATGCACTTCCTTAAAATGTATCGCATCACAGGTCTTTCGTTGCGAATTCCATACCACAGCGACAACGTGAAAACTAACCCAGTACATGTACCGGTACAAGACAAACTTTAATTTCGTATCGTCTGATGATCAAGCAGCATCGCGGCCGTGAAGCTAAGCGGCAAGCAGTCTGTAAGCAATGTTACTCGAACCTACATTTATACGTCCGACCGAAACCCTGGATCTTGAAGACACTAAATGTCGATGGTTCTGGTGGCTAGCTTTTGTCATGAGCCTTGTTATGGATCTAAGCCTAGACCTTTGCGAGATTCATATACATGTATTAATACATGTTGCTCATTAAGTATCATTTCTGCATATTTTCAGCCTCGTCGTTTGCTTGAAATCACGAGAGCGCAACTGAACTGGATCTGTCGTTACTGAAACACTTCCTAATGGATTGGGGTCTACTAATTTGTTGTAACTACCGGAAATTGTGCATGCGACCAAATTGTGAGCGCAAAATTACAGCTTGTTGATTAACACCATTTGAAGACCGTGTGGACACAATACCGGTAAGTTACAGGCGTCAGAATTGTTTGTCGCTTTGTTGTCATACTATCCCGCTGAAAGCTTGATTCTCGTCGTATCGCTAGAGATGAAAAATTCCTGAGGTTCAGACCATTCTCCCTTTTGCTCTTCAACCCGAAGAAGCCTATACACACCACATTCCCAAGCCCTCTTTAGCTTGCGTCGGCTTCAGCAATGCAAGCGTGGAAAGTCGCTCGTGCCATAGCTCTTTTGGGTCTGATTCAACAGGTTGCGGCAAAGTCCAAGTCGGACTCCAAACGTCCAGGTATTTGTGAAGACACGGACGATTGTACGGCCAAAGGTTACCAATGCGTGGCTCTGCAAACGACGCGCTCTGGCACTGATACAGTCAAGCAATGTCTTCCGAAAGTTCAGGACGCGGACGTGTGTTCGGGACAATACCCGGGTCTTTGCCCTACATTTTCATCCTGGCCGAAACCGTACAATCAGATCAGTAGTGTCTGCACATACAAACCAGCAGAGAAGTGCGTGACCAGCACCTCATCGTCTTCTGAGGATGGAGTAATTTGTGTTAACGGAGCCAAAGATCCCAAAGGAAAGTCCATTGAAGCCATCTATGGTTGCGTCGACTTTGACACGAGCAAGCTCGAGATACTGTTCGGTGAGGATGATGCCACGAAGTTTTCTGACAAACTCGACACGCCCTCAGCAGTTGTTGATAGTTGTCTGAGTACAAACGCGACCAGCAACTCGACGTTGTTGTGTGCCGGCCAAGGCACGTGCGTTCCCGACTCCATTGGCTCCTTGAAATACAAATGTCGTTGCAACATAGGCTACAGCGGAGACTTTTGCGACATTATCGATTCCAACAAGTGTCAGCTTCCTGGTCAGTGTGCCACAGGTGTGTGCAACCTTGACAAACAGGAATGTGAGTGTGCTGCCGGCACGACAGGTGACCAATGCTCTGAGTGTGACCCAAAATCCGAGAAGGCGTGCAATGGTAAGGGAAAGTGCGCTAACTCAGTGTGCAAGTGCGAACAAGGCTGGGAAGGGCTTCAGTGCACCAAAGAAAGTGCCGTCAAGAAATCGTCCAAACAGTCCGACAAGGACTCGAAGTCGGACGACAAGGACAAAAAATCGAGTGGTACCATTTCATCTCGTCCAATGAGCTCCATTGCCATGGGTGTTGCCTTCATTTTGGCCACTGCCCTGTTCCACTAGCTCGTTTGCATAACGTTTAATAGGGAAATGCTAACCCGTACCCACCGAAAATCTAACCCGTACCCATTCCCCGTACCTCAAAAGAAGACTTACGGACGTTTAGTGGAAAAGGGTGAAGTCGTATATGAATGCAAATAGCCAATCGGGAGTACTGTTGGATTAATAAATCACTTCCCATCATCATTACTTTTCCAAACACATTGTCACGCAATAGTAGTAAAATATACATGTAGTCTAATTTGTCTTAACCATTAGCTACTATGAACATATGAAATCTAGAATGCAATCTAGGCTCAGGATGTGTTGATTTCACTCAACACAAACATTCGGTCAGGAGGTAGTCTCGGGACGTCGTGATCCGGTGCTGGGATTTGGTCGAAAACGAACTGTAAACTGATTTTCAGTCGGATCCCTTCTTCACGCGTTACGTAAGACCTCGCTTCGTAGTCAGCCACTGCTTCTACTTGAGCTTGACACTGTCGCCACATGAACTCGAGATGGTCATACGCATTCTTGACTAAGCCTTGGAAAATTACTTGATTGCGAAGTTGCCATAACCATGCCGTCGCTATCCCACAAATCCCTTTCCAGAGACGATCAAATACTTGTGTGTACATATCATCCTACCACAACAAGGTTTTGTGCTAGGACGGAAAATGGACAAAGCTGTAACGATTATGATGGCAACTCTCAAGAACAATTCTCAATTACAGACTGAAACACTTGAGGAGGAGCAGGTATTTTATTTCTTGATTTTGCTAAGGCATACGATGCCTTAGATCGAGATCACTTGTTTGCTACCCTCACATTATTTGATTTTTCACGGCGATTTGTACAACTAATGATTAATTTACACTGTGGGACGACTGCTGAATTTCTGGTCAAAAAGCACAAAGTATTATCCAGTGAACGTCATCTCGGGGATAAGACAAGTATGTCCATTAGCATCACTGCTGTTCATAATAGCAGTATAACAACTAGCGTTAGCTATCTTGCAATTGCCCGAGATACAAGGGATCGACTTGACGACACGACCGGACGGTGAGCTTCACAAATTTTCTGCTTTTGTAGACGACTCGACTGTTTTTTTGGTCAGGCTAGGCAAATTGCACCAGCGCTCGAACTGGTTCACAACCGGTAAGCTTTCAGGATTGAAAATCCAGCCCAACAAGAGTAATTTTTTATTTCTCGACCCTTCAGTAACATTGTCTGACTGGCATGGTATACCAACCATAGCGCCGGGTGCCACAGTCCGTTACTTGGGGTACGAGGTTGGACATGCCAATTTGGTGGAGAAGAATTGGGCTTTGCGAATCAGGGGTATTAATAGGAGTATCGCGATTATTGAGAGAATCACTTTGTTTTATTCGATTGTTGTGCCTGCTATTCTATTTACAGCAAACTTTTCGACCCGCACACGGACATCATGAAGAGGCTCATCAAAATTCAAAAGAGTTTTATTTGGACCAAGTTGACCAACGATGACATCATGGTGAGACATAAAATCTCCCCTAACTGATATACACTCCAAAACAAGCAGGAGGAATTGGATTAATAGCATTACCGATTGCAATACGTGTACAGCGTATGAAAGATGCACCCAGGTAGGACCGGATACCTATAAAGCCGCTTGGCTTGATAGGAAAGGTTTGTTTCTGCATGAATCGAACGGTCACATAACACCAAGAGTCAGACGTCAAGAGCACCGGAAGGGTTATTATGTAACCAGCAGAAAGAAGGTGTCATTACAAGTGGAATTAGGACAATGGATAGGACCGACACAAGATCAAACATGTTTGTTGGATACTTTCACGAGGATACATCTACCCCTGCTTCTGCGAATACCAAGTCCACTAGGCCACAGCCCGTTCCGTGGAATGCTACCCGGACAAGTCATTTCCGTCAATATAGATGTCACTGTTGGAATATCTTTACTTTTGAGAAGTACAGATTATTTTCGGCAAATTCCGATGTTTGGTGAAAGTAAATTTAGGTCGATACATATTTTTATTATTTCATCTATTTTGGACCATTTATAAATTTAGCGTCAAGAAGTTACAGTACAGTCCCGTAGATAATGAAACCAATCTTGGTTGCACCTTCAAACTGATCTGTACCACTTCTGCCCTGATCACGCTCGGACTTCTATAACGATCTTCAACCATCCCGATCTTCGATAAACAACTTGGTAAACACTTGAGATCTGCCCCTCGGACACTTGTTCACTTCATATCCAGCCCGACTTAACTGAGAACTTCACCGGCCTTTGCGCCTGGACGCCGGTTTGAGGCTGATCAGCCCCGAATAGATCGGCATAGCGATCAGCCGAGTGATCGGGTAGTGATCAGGGCGATCAGCACTAGATCACTTCGGAAACTCTCTGGGTCACCATCACAACGACTTTGTTCGCCCACTCAGCCACATTCCTGACCTTCATCCTCTGTCGGGGTAACCATATCGCACCGATTTCAGCCGATCGGGCCTGATCGGGCCTTCTCACGTCATCCCTGGACAAATCCATCGGTCATCATCACTTGCCTTGACTTGACATTACTCGCACGACTCGCCATTCCACATGCCCCATTCCATTCCACATCTAATCTTCGTATTTTGGGGCATAATCAGTTGGCTCGGCCGATCGGGCCGGAACTTCGTATCATATTCCGTTCAACGTCTGCACTGTTCATAATTCGGCCCGATAACTGTCTCTGATGTGCCACGTCACTATCGCTGCGGTATCTTAACTTGTCTCTGCCGATCTTGTCATACATCCACGTGAACCCACTTAATAGACGTTATCCCGATCGCGATCGTGATCGTCGCTGTTCTGTTAGTGTCTGGGACCGGGCGTAGTAACTGTGCTTGGCTTATTCCTTCATATCATGAGCACCCGTTGTCCACTACCTTTTCGTCGTATGCTCGATCAGCCTGTCCCACCCATCAACTGTCTCACGTTGATGGGTGTTCCATCGTCACCAATCAACGGCCATGTGTGGTCCACCTCATTCTCAACATTTTTTCGAGATCGCTTTACCACATTACTTTAGAAATGTATTTGATTGCATGTCTAAGAGTCCTAGCGGTAAGTCATTGAGTGTCGTAATGGACAAGTTTGCTTTGCACCGGACATTTAAAGCTGGGGTGAAGAAGAAAATGCTCTCAACCAATACGGTTATATCGTATTTTCGACAAGTGAAGAAGTGGTCGAATTTTTCCCCGAGTGGCATGCCGCGATTGAGATTCGCCTTATAGAAATGCGGCGTGTTATTTTGAGGCAAATGTCAAAAAGAGACCAAGGTGGTGTCACTAAGCATGCCCCGACATGTACCAAAAACTTGTCTGAATTAATTAAATATCTATATGTGAACGCTACGACGGAATATCAGGATGCCGCGGTAGTTGCTACACTTTGGTATGTCTTCGGTTGAACTTCAGACTCAGCCTGGTTCAGATAGAGAGCCTGTCAGTGTGATCTGGAAAATGTTTCTTCAACTCGTGCGTGTCAAGCCAACTGATCAACAAGGGCTTATCTTAAACCCTGGTAATGACGTGACGATTCGCCCGATCCTCGTGATCACAACACGCTTGCAATGTAGACATCACCTTGCCACCGGCTTCTGGGTCATGTGCGCCCAACACAAATGAAACTCGACCTTAAGTGAATCTAAACCCTTTCGTTCACGCAGCTGCTGCTCCAAGCCCAACATCCGGAGGAGCCCACGTCGAGGGTTGTATAGCTACGACTGCGACATCGAAGAAGCCGAGGAAAGATCCACCGCCACCTGGAATCCATAATCAGATCAATCGCTTGCTTGGACGGATCAGCAAACCCACCGGCGTACACGCAGTTCTGACGTCACACTCGTTTCGGCGCGACGGTCCACAGCACGCAAACGGCGTACCCGGCATGAGTATGCAGTGGATCTCTGGTCGCGGTGGCTGGAACATGTCTGCAACACAAAAGGTGTGGTCATATGTGTCAAATACCACCCAAGAAGACCAGCGTATATCGAAAGCCCTGAGTGGTTGGGACTCACACGCGCACGTGCCCCTTTAACTTGATGCCCTCGATGTACAAGCGGCAAGTAAGATACGTACCTTTCAGTCACTGCTCTTCAACACTTGCTCTGGTCTTTAGGATCCCCGTTTAAACGTGTGAACCAAAGTGACGACGTCTGCATGTCCCGGTTGCTCCGAGCACTACCAAACGCTTTGATGTCTTCACGCAATGGCTCCTATAATCGAGCGCGTGGACAGTTGTGTGGTCGATTCTCGTACTGGACGCGACGAGTTGGTTCGTTTCTCGATGGCACTTGAAGACGCCTACACGCAAAAGAAGGAAGCAAGACGAGACGAATTAATAAAAGAGCTAACAGCAATTGATTGTCAACCAGCTCTTATTCGGGTGTTACTTGAGACGAGGCAACCGTCTCGAAGTCTTCGAGGCGAAGGCGGGCTACGCGCGCAACCTATCGAAGAATCTTAACAACAAAAACAACGGATGTTAGAGCGTACTCACAAGCTCCAAGAAAGAAAACACCAGCAGCTCACCTGTTGTCGGAGTGGTTTGTGTGGTACACCGGAGAACCACGTCTTTAGGGCGTAACAACAGATCCTAAAAGAAGTTCGGAGGCACGCCAAATTGAATCGTATATGAAGCTATATTGCACGCAGGGATTTTTGCTTGACCCGTCGTGTTTAACATACCGCGACGACGTCATGCGCTTGAGTCTGAAAGCTGAGCGTGCGGTGCTTGACCTTCTAGCTCAGCACAATATCAAGTCGACTGGAGGCAGCTCGGTGCCGAAGGACATGCGTGACAAACTCAATGGTCTCGTGACCGACTACAAGGGTCATCTCGCCTTACGAGTGTTTTGTCGACCCTGCACCACGCGACAGCTACGACGTTCTTAAAATGTGCCGTCAGAAAATTTGTGAGTAGTCTCCTCTTACATAAAAGCTAAATTCGAACGCGGACGCCAACATTAACCACGTATTGCGCCATCGCACATTTATGACTGCAACAACAACAAAACAGCCGATTATTTATTGCAAATTTCAAATATTATTCATCTGCAAAGAACATAATATACGTTATTTAAACCTTTACTCCGCAGACATTCGTGTACGCATACTTACCTTTACGATATATGTTCCGCGATCAACCACTTCTTGTTTTGCTATTAGTCCATGGAAAGCCGATTATCTGCTCGCGAGTTTAAATGCTCTGCGATTAAAGCCGCTGCTGCGACCGGCAGGCTGCCCGACCGGGTAGCGCCAGCCTTCCCCCAGCCCCTCAACCCCAACCACCAAACGCGCCGTTTGGCTTTTGCCTCTATCCGTCTCGCTGTCTCCACGCCCGCCTGCGCCGATAAAGCTTCGATACGATTGTTTGACCTACCCGGAAGGGCGACCGGCAGGCTGCCCGACTGGGTAGCATCAGGGGGCACGCTAATTCTTCAAACGATAACACTTAAAACTTAACAACATATCATTACATGTATTACAGATACAATCGTTAGCATGGAGTCCACAGATACTGTTGCCGATACTTTGGCACGAATGTCGGGAGTTATGGGAGACATAGAATAGACCTCTGACGCTATTATTGGCTACAGCAATATTTATTGCATTAATTTTTCTTTTACTGTAAAGGAAGGATTCGAGACTAGGGCATCATAACGCTTGCGGTGCGAGTGAGACTGACTTGTGGTGGTCGGAGGGCAACATTTTTCTGATACAGTAGACCTCATAATTAAAAAACGAGTGGTTTGTGGTGAAGTGCTCCAGAAGTTAACGGACTAATGATGATGGATGCCCGCACCGGATTGGCTGAAATGTCACCCTTAGCCGGATGCCCAGACCGGTCAATAAGAAGACGCGATCTGGGAGCTGCCAGGCGCACCTGCAAGCGGCCGGGCGGCGCCCGGCTGGAAATCAGGCTGGCGGACATGACAAGGGGCGTGGATAGTCGAACAGGCGGGCTAAGCAGACGGGAGGACCACGGATGTTGGACGGCCGAGTGGCAGATGGCGGACGGCCGAGGCGCGGGTTGTTTGGAAGGTATGAGTGAAAGGAGCCTGAAGGAAGATGATTGTTCCAGTGGATGAAGGAGGCACCCGGATCGTATGAGAAGCCGCCAAGGAATTGCTAGCGCCAGCGGCCGAGGAGCGCGGATGGGTGGCTATCCGGCCGAGCCGGCCGGGTTTAATGTACCATTCGGGCTGGTACCAGGTGGGTTTGGTGTACCGGCCGGGTTGGTACCATCTGGAGGATGTACCGGCCAGGCGGGTACACAAAGTCAGAGTTAGCCGGGCTACTTTGGGTAAGGCACATGACTGGACAGCCGTGTTATTTGGGGTAGGTTACACAAAAGGGAGTATTGGATATAGGATAAATCAGTATACGTTTCGCTTTCTTAGACACAAGTCGCTTTCATTGGTTCACGGCAGAGGGCTAACAAGGTCCCCTCTTGCTGTTATTGGTTTGCCCGGGGAAGGTTAAGTTAACCCACCGGAAGTCCCCTGACCGGAAGTCGCGGCGACTTCGTATACTCACATCAAGTCGCCCGTGTTTTGAACACGGTATTAAGTATTGGGAAGTGGTGACATTTTGGCCTTCTGTGGAAGAGTGTGGAGTTATATCTACCTTACATACACATTTGGATTCGCCCTTCATTGTTATTGGTTTAGCTGGCCGATTGATTATTCTCGGTCCAGCCGGCACTATACATACTTCAAGTGTCTTATTGGTTTAGCTGGCCGATCGACTATTCTCGGCCCAGCCGGCACTATACAAAGTTCAAGTGTATTGCCAGACGAGCTCCCCGGTGACGATTTCCGCCCCGGAGCTACCCCTACTCCTAACCCACATCTCCCTATTGGACGGATTTACACTTTTCGCCCCAGGGTCCACCAGGAGAGCAAACCACCCAGTACTGACGGGTACACAAGGTGAGCTTTCAACATGCAACATCCGAGCAGTCACGATCAAGCGGATGGAAGTGACCGATCTAGCCGACCGGATGCCGGATCGGATCATGACTCGGATGGACGGAGTACCCCCTCCGATAGTCAGTCGTCTGGGACCCCCGTGGGTGTTCGCGTCTTAGGAAGATTTTCTGAGAGCGACTACACCACAATGGTGCGCGTGCCCGGATCTCTTGGTGACCCTGGATATCACCGCGAGTCCCTAGCGGGCGAAAGACCTAAACCTGTCAAATTTGTTGACGATGTTGTGTCGGGTGCATTGGGGGAAGGCATATCGCCCCAATGCTGCTGAAGATGGAAGGATGCGATGGTCGCCTCGGATTGGGGGAGTTCGAGGTTGACATTAAAGAAGAAGTT
>MIQA02000340.1:0-39847 GCA_001887855.2 Sclerospora graminicola | reverse complement strand
TCGATTGCCGGATTGGAGGCTAACCCGAAGGATTTGGAGTCCTTGAGTAATCTGCCTTTTCCGCGATCCCTAAAGGCTATGCAATCCTTTTTGGGCAGCCTGAATTATTACAGTCGGTTCATCGAGGATTTTGCAGTCTATGCGGCGGTCTTGTACGAGTTGCGGGAGGTGGATTACCATAAACTGAGAGAGCAGGATAGGCAAGCGGAGGCGCAAGCCGGGCCGGCAATTTCAGCCAATGAGGAAGCGCCCTTTTCGGTTATTTCAGCCAATGGGGAAGCGCCCTTCTCGAGTATTTCAGCCAATGGGGAAGCGCCCTTGTCTGCCCAGACAAGCGACCGGCCGCCGGACCCCGGCGCGGCCGGCCCGGACGACCATATGACCCGAGCGATGGTGGCTTTTGGCATGCTAAAGGCGAAGATGGTGACCACACCGGTCCTGAAACATTTCGATGTTGATAAGACTCCGGTGGTCATCATCTACGCTAACAAGTGGGCCATCTCGGCCGCTCTCGTGCAAGATCATGATGGAGTGTACTGTCCCGTGACCTTCACCAGCCGGACCTTGAAAGTTAATGAAGTTAATTACGGATTGGTGGATAAAGAAGTTCTGGCTCTATTACGGATCTTGGATGTGTGTTATACTATGCTGGTGTCTCGGACTATCAAAGTACTATCTAGACGGTCGACCCTATCATGGCTCCTGACGGCGAATGGAATTGACGGCCGGCTGGGCAGATGGGCGGCTCTGCTGTCTCAGTGGTCCCTCGAAGTGATTAAGTGTACTAAGGGGGAAGAGGAAATACTGGGCACACTGGCTGCCAGCATTACCCCCAGGGCAGAAGTGGAGGAAGCACTGATAGCGATCGCACCTCGGAAGCAGCCTCGACAAACTATCGTATTGCCGCCGCCAACAGTGGGACCCACGGAGGAACTAATGGTTTTGAGTTTCGATGGGTCGGCGAGTGTAAAGAAAGGGGTCGGGGCCTATAGTGCCATTTTGTGGAAGCTGCCCGAATGGAAGGCGATCGCGGCCGCCTCGGATTTCACGCCTGGCATCACGGTGAACGAAGCGGAGTATAGGGGATTACTGCTGTCCTTAGATCTGCTGGCTGGCCGGACACAGGGGCGGATCATCATATGCGGTGATTCCAACCTAGTGATCCGGCAAATCACCGGAGAGATAGATTGCAAGGCGCCGCGGCTGAGACTGCTAAATGATCGGGTTATGTCCGCCTTGCGGAGGTGGCCGGAGCACGAATTGCTGCACGTCAAACGAGACTGGAATAACAGCGCAGACCATCTGGCCACCTTAGCCATGCGAGATCAGACCGGACTCACCGTCTCGGATCCAGGATTGTTAGACGAATTGGCGGAGATGAACAGACTGTCGGAGATAATCAAACCGGCCGCTAGCGACGAGGGTCCCTCGCCCGAATCCAGCCGTCCCGGGGAAAAGGAATATAACGACCGCGACTGGGAACAAGACGTCCACGCCCGATCGAACCAGGAAGTACCCTGCAGCAATAAGAGGTCCCTCTAGGCGGACCCCCGAGCAGGCCTGGCGAGGCTAACCACGGTTAGTAGTCAACAGTGAATGTTTGGAGTGGGAACGGAAGAGGAACGGATGGATATATTAAAAAAGGAAAACTGAGAGAAATAGAAGAATTAAAGCAAGCCCGACTACTCATCCCCGTCGATGATTATACTTGCCTCGGAGCCGAGTCACGCGAAGCCCAGGGTGGTCGGAGGGCCGTGCGCGGTATTGATTGCGCCAAGGATCTTGCCGGTCGATGGCCGCCAAAGATTGAGAAAGAGAGGTGGTCTGATCCAACGCATCTAGGCCGGGATACCACGTCCCTCCTTCCGCTGCACATCCACTCCGGCGGTTTGGCAGATGGAGCATGAACGGGAAGAGAAACAGGTCCAAGTCACATTCACCATCCCGGATACCCGCCATGATGAACGTGCACAGACGGACCCACGCTTCGGAAGCTCGCCCCCGACGATTCTTGCGGGCAAGGGAGTACCTGCGGAGGGACTCGTCCGCTCGCTTGTCCTCGGCCGAGATGTACAGGAAGTGGGTAGACTCCCAGATGGCCCAAGCGTGAGTCACGGTGAAATCATGAAGTCTCGCTTTGAATTCCTTGAACCATGGATAGGATGGAAGCCCCATATCCGGCATCTTGGTGTGCAAGATTTTCCAGGGCTCGGTCTCCATGAGTGTGTCGATGGCGCCCGACTTCATCAGGTTAGGGTCCCAAGTCTTTGACGGTGCCTTGTAAAATCGTGGGAATAACCAGAGATGCGGACGGGACAGAGATTGAGCAAGTTGGGAACTGGAGATATCAGCCAGGCTGGTATTGCCCAGTTGCTCGACTGCCCAAGGCAGTATGGCAGACCGATCCGCCCCACTGGGGAAACGCCCTCCCGATAACCATAGAAGCGGAAGTTTGGGAAAAGAGGGCGCAAGAGTAAGAGTACTCCTCCGGACTCTAGACTTGGCGGCCGGTCGCTGAGGTCGGCGTGTAGTACGCGACCCGGCCGAGGTTGAGCGTCGTTGTCTGGCCGAAGACTGGGGAAGAGGTTCCTCTGAGTCACTCAGGTCGGGAGGGGTCAACCACTGATCCGGGATGTCATCGTCGTTGTCCTCCACTTTCTCCTCGGCCACTCTGTCGGAACTCGAGTTACGCGCGACCGGAGCGGCCGGGGCGTCGACAATGCTGGGAGGCAAGGATGGGTCAGACGGGTCATGCTCCCCGGAACCAAATCCTGCCGGCGGCGGAGTCTGCAGATCTATGATCTGATCGGACCCCACTGGACTCGTCGTCCGCCTACCGGAGCGGGAAGGGCGGCGACGGGTATCCGAGCGAGAACGGAGTAATGCAACGTTGACTTGCTGAATCTCGTAATCCTCGTCTTCTTCGTCATCGTCATAGATAACCGAAGGGGAGGATGGTCCCGAGTCCGAAGAAGAATTAGGGGACGTGGCCGCGGGTTCAGAAGAGGGCACGGCCGCTGATTCAGAAGAGGGCACGGCCGCTGGATTCAGAAGAGGGCACGGCCGCTGACTCAGAAGAGGGCGCGGCCGCTGACTCAGAAGAGGGCGCGGCCGCTGACTCAGAAGAGGGCACGGCCGCTGACTCAGAAGAGGGCGCGGCCGCTGACTCAGAAGGGGGCGCGGCCGCTTCGGATTCCGAGTCCTCTTCAGAGTTAGAACTAGGAGTGAGACCGGTTCTACCGGGAGTGTATTGAGGGGATGGAAGAGGGGACCGCTCCGCGAACAGGCTGTCCTCGCTCTCCGACCCGGGCTCTTCCCCGTCGTCCGACTTGTCTGGAGGACATTGGCGCGAGGGTGGGGATTCGCTCTGCTTCCTCTTCTTAGGCGGGCTGGCATCAGCCAAAAAGGGGCTGGAGCCGGCCGGACGTTTTTGCCCCTGCGATCCTGCCGGGGCGGACGAAGAGTTGGGACTGGCAAGGGGCGAGTCGGAGCCGGCGGGAGGTTCCTCAGGTTCCGACCCTGCTGCGGCAGGCAACGGGGTTGGGTTCGGCGGAGAGGTCTTCCACTGACCCACCATTCCCAAGACAGACAAGACGGATTCCCGTACTTCGGGAGGAGCTCGAAAAAGGGGAGCGGCTTGGCTCTGAGTTGCCTCGAGCTGGTTTTGAAGTCCACACAATAAGGACCTAAAACGATCCTCTTTATCCAGCATGGCATGACAAACACGGTCCGCCCGAGCCAGTATGGCATGGGCGTCGGAATTCTCCTGGCGGGCCCGGTACAGCTCAGAACGCAACTCCTGTTGCCGAGAAGTGGCTTCTTGCAACTGCCGCTCCAGATCCGTGATTTGGCGAAGGGCCTGGGCGTGGGAGTCGCGCAGGTGGTCGCGGCTGTCCCGCGCCTTATCCAGGTCTTGGGACACCTGGCAGAGCCGGGTACGAAGATGCGTAAGCTCCCGAGACATGTCCGGAATTTTGGCAGATTGCTTTTTCAGCTCTTCTAACTGTTGAACTGCGGAGTGACAAGAAAATAAAAACTGTAAGCAACTGGGCCATCGCGTAAGAAGAGACGAGGCACTCACGCTGAAGCTTGGATCGTTGGACCAGTTCCTGATTAGCAGACCGGAGAGGTTCAACGACGTCTTCCAACATGCGGAGGCGGTTACGCTCTCCTGTCAGGATGGTGACTTGGCTCTTGAGATCGGCCACTTGTTTCCGGAGATCGATTACTTCCGGAGATGGGCCCCGAGCGGCGGCTTCGTCAGCCCGGCGGTTGGCAGCGGCAAGTTGCCGAACCAAGTCGGCCTGGATCTGCTCCAAGTCATCCACCTGGGCGGTCAACATGTCCAGCCTCTTTTCCATCCCCGCTGTCTCGGAGATCGGGGCGGATGGCGCGGCCGCTCGTTGTAGAGCGTCCGTGAGTTGACCTACAATGGCCCTGAGGCGGGTCACCTCATCCTCCGCTGCTTTACGACCAAGTTTCAGTTCGGCGACCCGGGGGTTCAGGCGGTCCAACATCGCGCAAGAAGTTTTGAAGCTCCGAAACAGAGATTCATAGTTGTCCTGACAGGATCGAAGCTCCTCCCGAAGGGAAGAAACGACGACTTTCAGTCTGCCCCGGTCGCCGCAGGCTTGGCCGTGAACGCGGAGCGCGGCCTCGGCGTCAGCGGACGACAGCACCAGATCGGGAGTGCGAGACGATTTCGGCGGTTGTGCGACCTCCACTCCGCTGGCAGGCGAGTCGTCGTCCACGAGAACAAGACGGCAGACGTTGGCCTTGTCGATTTGCAAGACTGGAGATTAATCAAGACAATGTCAGTATTGGTGGACATGCAGGCTAGCCAGTGTGGAGACCGACTGAGTCCATGGAGATGTTATAAAGTGGTGGGATGACGTACCAAAGCGAGGCATGGATGAGCGGTATCGGGTCAAGTAAGTTCGAGTGAGATCGTGTCCCGACCGTTGTGCGGCCGTGTCGCGACTCAGGGGCGGCTGTGATGAAGTGACTTATAAAATAATGTAAGGCACTTTCCAAAGGGCGCATCCTGATTGGTGGAAATGAGGGCCAAGGGTGTAGGCGCCGGATGGTCGCCGCCGATGAAGTCTACCAGCGGCCAGGTGGCGCCAGGCTGGAAACCACGTCGGCGGACCTGACAAGGGGCGAGGATAGTCGGATAAGCGAGCTGAGCAGACGGAAGGACTATGGAGGTTGGACGGCCGAGGCGCGGATGGCGGACGGCCAAGATGGCGGACTGTTCGTAAGGATGGAGTGGAAGGGGCCCGGAAGAAGAGGATTGTTCTAGTGGAATGAGTATGCACCGGGATCGTAGGAAGGGCTGCCAAGGGACTGCTAGCGTCAGCGGCCGAGGGGCGCGGATGGGTGGCTATCCGGCCGAGCCGGTCGGGTACAATGTACCATTCGGACTGGTACCATATGGGTTCAGTGTACCGGCCGGGTTGGTACCATTTGGGGTTGGTGTACCGGCCGTACCGGTACACAGAGTCGGAGTTAGCCGGGTTGCGTTGGGTAAGGTACATGACTGGTCAGGCGTGTTATTTGAGGTAGGTTACACAAAGGGAGTATTGGACATAGGATAAATCAGTATACGTTTCGCTTTCTTAGACACAAGTCGCTTTTATTGGTTCACGGCAGAGGGCTAACAAGGTCCCCTCTTGCTGTTATTGGTTTGCCCGGGGAAGGTTAAGTTAACCCACCGGAAGTCCCCTGACCGGGAGTCGCGGCGACTTCGTATACTCACCTCAAGTCGCCCGTGTTTTGAACACGGTATCAAGTATTGGGAAGTGGTGACATTTGGCCTTCTGTGGATACACATTTGGATTCGCCCTTCATTGTTATTGGTTTAGCTGGCCGATCGATTATTCTCGGTCCAGCCGGTACTATACAAACTTCAAGTGTCCTATTGGTTTAGCTGGCCGATCGACTATTCTCGGCCCAGCCGGCACTATACAAAGTTCAAGTATATTACCCAACGAGCTCCCCGGTGACGATTTCCGCCCAGGAGCTACCCCTAGTCCTACACTTCATCTCCCTATTGGACAGATTTACACTTTTCGCCCTAGGGTCCATCAAGAGAGCTAACCACCCAGTACTGACGGGTACACAAGGTGAGCTTTTAACATGCAACATTCGAGCAGTCGCGATCAAGCGGATGGAAGCGACCGATCCAGCCGGCCTCAAGCCGGATCGGATCATGACTCGGATGGACGGAGTACCCCCTCCGGTAGTCAGTCGTCTGGGACCCCCGTGGGTGTTCGCGTCTCAGGAAGATTTTCTGAGAGCGACTACACCACAGAACGCTTTTGGTCGCGAGTCTCTTGCAGCAACCGCGAGATACAGATTGTCGGCATTGCTTGGGTGTCGGGCGAGAACAAGGCCAACTGGTCGAGGTTTGTCCAAGCCCTGATCAAGGAGACCAGCTCACCTGGGTTCGTGATTTCCGACCGAGACAAAAGTCTGTAGCCAGCCATGGAAGTCATCGTCCCGATCATCCCGCACTTCTTTTGTCTACGCCATATGATGGAGAACTTCATCACCAAGTCGAACAGCAAGCCTCTTCATGACGACGCGTGGCGTCAAGATAAAGCACTTAGTATGTCATCCTACAACCGTCGTGCGGCCGACCTCAAGTCGAAGAACGCGAAAGCGTTGGAATGGCTGGAAGCCACCGCCAAGTCCAAGTGGTCAGCTGCCCATAGTCCGTGTCCACGCTGGAACAATGACCAGCAACAAAGTCAAGTCTATCAACAACGTCCTCCGATCATCTCGCAAGAGATGATCGGAGGCCTTTCTTGATTGTCTGATGTTTATTGAACAGTACGTCGGGAAGTACTGGGTCGACTCAGTTAAGCAGATTTCGTCGTGGGGTCAGTTCACTCCCTATGCCCAGCGGAAGTCATTGACAAGCCTCTCAGTAAGACTGTCGACAAGACCAAAATTGACCTGGCTTGCTCGTCGCCTTTTAGCGCAAAGGTGAGGAAGGACGGCCAACCTGCTATCGAGTATTTTGTTGACATCGACAAGCACGAATCGCCGTGTAGTTGTGGTTGTATTAGCTACGTGAAGACTCCTTGTGCGCACGTCGTTGCGGCTCTCAAGTCAGTGAACAAGCTCTCTTAGGTCTCATCGTGTTTTGATGACTCATTGTCTACTGAGGCGTACCGTCGTGCTTACGATCCAGACATTAAGATGAGCCCATATGTCATCAACGACCATCTCCTGCGCTTAGAGAACCACCAGCCTCCTCCTGTTCCGAAGAAGCGTGGTCGTTCAAAGAAAAGGGCGAAACGCATCGAGTCGCAACACGCATCGCTTGCTTTGAAAGAAAAGGGGAACTATAGTGTGGGCGCTGAAATAGCATGGGCCACAACAAGCGTTCGTGCACGTCGTACAAACCCGGTGTAAAATCGGGATTTCATTTTGAGATGTGGTAGATTTCTGGGATTTATTTAAATTCAGAAACGAAACTTTCCGCTGGTCCCGTATTTAAGTGGTGATTTTTTGATAAAAGGGATTTTAAAATTCAGGGCTATATTTTCGGGAATTAAGTTTGGATGTGGTACTCTAAAGTATATCTTATTGACGATGGGTACATGACGAAAAATTGCTTCAATTATAAGCGCGTCGCCTATAAGATATTTTTGCTGAATTTTGAATATCGTGTCTGAATTTTGGTTTGGTGATTCAAAAACCCCTCGGGGATGATTTGGCAGCACGGTGGGAGGGTTGCTTATTCTGTTTCGCAATGCTGCGATGACCCGAGGTTATTACTGTATAAGCACGTGTAGATTCTTGCTCTGTTATGTTCTCCTCTAACTCTTGCATCTTCTGCCGCTCATTCTAGGTGCTCTTATGAAGAAAAATATCATGGATCGATGGTGCTGGGCATCTCATGCTCTCGATGTTGGTAGTTTTAGACTGGTCGTAGAGATGCCATTTTTGATGCAACTACTTACCAGCTGTACATGTACAATATTGACCGTAAGTATCAAATAGACTGAAGCATGCATTCAAATACAGGGGTACCCTTCATGTACACTTCCATGCGATATACGTGGAAATAGTCCGTTAAAGTACTGAAAGCGTGTAAGCCCTGTATATCTGCTCGAACCAAATTTTCCAGCGGACGCCAATCACCCCTCAATTAAAGCAATTGCACGAGTTGCACGAAAATACCGTGAGCGAGGTCTCGTGATGCTTGCTGTACCATCCAACGACTTTACCTCCTCCATGTAAAAAGAGCACTAATAAACGTTTTTTGCGAGTGATCGAACTGCTGCTGACTTTAGGCGAGGACTTTAGCGAAGATCCAGCGAAAGAAGTGTTGACACAATTTTTGACAACCCTTTTAATGTGTAACTCATGAAAATCCCAAAGTGCTTCAAATATAGGAGCGTCGCCTTTTCGTGTAACGTAAAACATCAGTTTATCGCAGTACATCAGTTTTCCGCAGGAAACATCAGCTGACCAATTATGTGTGTGTATTTTTGCTACGCGTCCCACGATTGGCTGATTAATCGAAAGCAGCAGTTTTTCGCAGTAAAGATTTTCCGCGAAAAACTGATGTTTTTGATATTTTTGGTCGACTTTTAGGGTTTTTAAACGACATTTCTATGCCGCGAAAAACTGATGTTTTCGATATTTTTGGTGGGTTTTTGGTCGACTTTTGTCAGCTTGTATATTTTTCCAGAGACATCTCTAAGGATAACCCTTTACACCACCGCCTAGTCCATGATTCGAGCTTTTCATTGGTTCATGCGGATTCCACCTATCTGCTGATTGAACAAAAATATCCTAATTTTGCTAAGGTACCCTATTTCCTGCGATAAACTGATGTTTTACGTTAAGTACAAAAATAGTAAAATAGGTAAATTGCCATAACACGGCAATAGTACGCTGCAATCAATTTGTACCCTGATTCGCTATAAAATAAGTTCTACGACCGTATCGATTGGATGAAATTGAGGATGAATTCACCTGTATGCCTACAGAAAATAAAGAATGCCCTAAATTGGCAGTTTACCTTAAAAAGAGTAGGTAGTGTGTCTAGAAAAACATAGAATGCCTAATCCTAAATATTTCAGAATGCCTATTTTGAAAATTTGGACTTTTTTTACTCAAAAACGTGAAATTGCCCAAGTGGATTGCTGCTTTATCTGTCACGTTTAGTATGTGGATCTACTTTGCATAGTCGGCAGGCTGAAGTTGCTGTAGCATTAGAAAAATTCCCCTATTCTTTCTAATATTCTTCCATGTAGTTCACTGATCTTCACTTCCACAATGTACCGTCATCTTAGATCACTGCCACAAACTCGGCCGCATCTTTAAGCCCGATTGTAGAACGAAACTTGCTCTATTTGACGTACGGGTAGCCTCCCGATAGATTAAGTGCTGCTGCATTGAACACGTCGTTTCCACCAGAATCCGGTAATGGGAATATAACTAACAACAAAAGCACAACACGAGCATCAGCATGCATATTTGCATGGGCATCTCTACTGAGTGCCGATCAAACGATAGAAAATACATGTATTTTCGCCTTCAGCATTTCACATTCAACAGAGACGATCGATTAAAATCATTAATGGGGTAGGAAACGCAGCGCTTCTCTACTTATCAGGATTGGTGCGTCTTAAGCCTGTTTGGGATTGAACAACTTGGGCATTCGCTGCCAGCATTTCCAGTAATTTTGATCATTGTGGTTGCAGCTAAGGGCGTACTCCGTAAGCTTGACCAGATACGTCGTCTCAAACATAAATGCGAGACCAGCGTCGAACTTTTGCGGTTGAAGTTGGGCATTAGAAGCAGCGAGGAAAGTCGCTGCATCCGGTCCATGCGGTGTGTCAACACTGTGAAGAGAAGCCCCACCCGGAGCAAAGCCGTCTTCACCTCCCTTTTTGGCATCGTAGGTGCCGTAGATCATGCCCATATATTCGCTCATGCAGTTACGGTGGAAATATGGAGGGCGGAACGTATGCTCTTGGACCTAGTGGTAAGTTGATGTTTAGTCACTGATCATACGTCGTACTGTATTCGCAAAGGACGTTACGTACCATCCACCGCGGCGGGAATATAACAAAGTCAGCAACTGCATTTCCAGCTTCTTCGGTTTGGCATGTAAGGACGCAATAAATGGAGGGGTCCTGTCACGCCGAAAAGGTAGGTAAAATGACGGGTGCGGCAGGATCAAATGAACCTCCATAATATTCTTACCGGGTGGTCGTAGCTAACCGAATTCATCGTGCAAAACTTGTCTAGGTTATACTTGTAGGGAACATAGTTACCATGCCAGGCGACGACATTAAAAGGCGAGAAATCCATGCGAGCTGAGAACATGTGGCCTCCAAACTGACAGGAAATGAATGCTCAAGTGAGTAAACTCTCGATTTTACGTTCCAGCAACTCATTCGTAGTCACCTTGTTCACGACCAAATACTCGCATTCACGATCCTCGTAAGCAGCGCTTGGATGCTCAAAATCGCGCGGATTAGCAAGTCCATTCGCGCCAATCGGACCACGATCAGGTAAGACAAAGTGACGGTTGTAAACTTCCAGAATGTAACCTCGAGAAGGTTCGTCTATCGCCACCGAAAATCGAATTCCGCGCTAGAAAGCAATAAAACGCACCACCTACTTAGCAACATGCGATTGTATCTTTATTCTTGCACATCCACTGCACCTGAATGACGCATATCTCGTGTGGCGAGACTTTGAGTCGTCCAAATTCCGTCGTAATTTTAAGCACACCAACTTGCGGGACTGCAAAATTGACAAGGTACGAAGTTGTAAACTAAACAATCCTTCAATATTCTAAAATTTGGAAAATGTTTTTACCGATCAAAAAGTCTCCGTCTGAGTTATAGAAGCACTTGTCTTTCATGGATTGATTGATCGCATACATATGAATTGCCATCCCCGCTTTCATGGTTGGATCTCCCGCACCCCCTAAACGCATCTAAATAATGAGCTTCCCCACGAAGAGTTTCGCGTAACAGCTTTTTACCAATTGTGCGCAATCCGTCGACAAAGTCCACTGCGGTCGACTCATTTGGAAACGGCATTGGTTTCCAACGCATTTGTTGCGGCGTGGCTTTCTCCTTGGTAAAATCAGCCTTTATAAACGAATTCTCTAGCTCTTGGTACTTCTCGTGCACTACGGGGGGCAAGATTCGGTACAGCCAACTGCGTTGGTTACTGTGACGTGGCAACGTAAAAGCCGTCCCTGAGAGCTGTTCCGCGTATAATCCGTACGGACACTGCACATAGCGCACGAGCAATTTAATGATTGATTTCATTTTGATTCAGAAGTACGAGTCAGTTGGTTTTACAAACCTTTTGCGGATTGTTTTGTCCCTTAGGGAGTGCGGCCGGCAGCGCCTCGGAGCAAAATTCATTGCCAAAGCCTGGCAAATATGACAACGAGTCCCACATAGCGTCGGTCATTGGGAAATCGGGTACAACGTCGTTTTTTGGGTCTTGTTTCTGATTGAACTTGACAAATGATTGATGATACAGTAACTAACCTAATGAGGGCTAGGGCTTTGGCGAGGGTTTGTTTTGACGCGGTAAACGTTTTGACGCCAAAAAGAGCGTCTTCTATCGAGTACTAGACGCGCTATACTATACTACCTCGAAGTACCGTACTACTAAGCTTGACGTACTTCAAGCTTCGTTTGTGCATCTGATCGACATCTTTCGTCGTAAACAAACGGGAATTGGGATAGTAAACTAACAGCATAGGGCTAAATATGATATCTTCCTGTTCCATTATAAAATAAACAAAGCATCGGCCACACGTGACGACGAACCACTTGAGTACGACGTCTTTAGCAACGCTCGGCGTTTTGTTAACCCATAACTGAAGGAGGCCGCGTAAAATTGTGTCCTAGGTGGATCAACAATTTGAAATGTGGCATCATTCGTGACGCAAGCGACGGTAGCGCAGCGAGCATCAAGAGCGAACGGGTATGACAAGAAAGAGGATTTATTGTCACAGCAAAATCATCCTCGGTCTCTGATGGAAAGCCACAGATGATGTTGGGCAGATACCTACTAGTAACTTGCAGTGTTTCCCCATACCGTCGAAAAACGGAATATACTTTTCGACTTCACTCTGCAAAGCCGAATGTGTAGTTCACATTCATTCGATCAGTGAGTCTATATCGTAGAACTGTCATGACAAGCTTACTCACGTGAACGGAATAATTATTCTCCTTCAAATAGCTGTCTGAGCCCAATAAAAAGTTAAATTCGGGCAACTTCGTATGCCTTCAGGAATCAACTACCATGTTTCGGTCTCTGTGATTGTTTTCCCCGCCGTTTCAAGTTTTTCAAAATCAAGCGGTGACGACTTAAACATTTGGACGCATGCATGCCATTGTCTCCACACTGAGAAAATATTGTCTTCTAGTCGATCACATTGCAGTTCAAGCACTTAAAGCAAACGTGGCGCGTTTCTGATGATGCTCTTCTACAGGAGATCATGCTCGAAACCTGTTTTCAGTCGTATTCATTGCAACTGATACGTTGAAGACACTCGACAGGTCATTTCTGCAATGAACTGATGCCATGTATTTCTCATTTTATTCCTCCATAAAATCAGAATTTGATTTTTTTCAGCCGTTCTTGAATGAAGATTCCCAACGAAGCCGAATGCGACTTAGGTTACCTCCTTGCCCACATATCTCGGTCGATTAATCCTGACATACCATAAACAAAACACATACATAAGAATAAAAATAGGATATCACTTGTAACCTTGATGATCAGCCACGTACCACCAGTTCCGGGTAAACTTCCGGAATAATAAAATCGAAATCATCGAGTTCCGTAGGCACGACAAGATTTGCCCACACATTTTGAACGTCTATCTCATCGTCTGATTCCTTTTCGTCTCCATCATCATCTTCAATGTTCTTCTGGTCGGAGCGCGAAGACCTTTGTCGCAAACTTCGGTATGTATATTGATCACTACTACTTGATGTATCCGAATCGCATCGTGTTCGACGGCGCTTTGAGCTTCTGTCTCTTTCTGTTGACGCTGTCGCTCGCGCCGCCGAACGCTTGTTTGCACGGGAATGACTTTTTCCACGGCTTCGCGGTTTCCGTGGCGATGCTGTAACGAATTTTGCTCGATGTGGGACGTCCGTTAACGATTCTCCAGTCAGATCGTAATAAATCTCCTTCATCTGTGCAGTTGGACGCTTTTTCATTATCATTTCAATCGAACTTTTCATGAGCGGTAACTTGCACAGATTTAACAACCGCTTCTGTTGCCGATCTCGTTGACGCGACATCTCGAGCAACATTCGGCCACGCTCAAGTGACCGACGAAGATCTTGTAGCTGGCCTAAAATCTCTTGAGTGATCCAAGACTGTCGATTGACATCGAACGCAGCATCGACTGGAGGATGTGCTTCACAATAGAATTTCCATTCATTGCGACCCGAGCGAGCGCAATAGAACTTTCTCTGAGCTGCGCAAATCGGATGAAAACGACGGTAACACTGTGCACAATTGGCAAGAATCCCCTGCTTCTTGTCACAAAGCTCGCAGCGTGTGGCCGGGCTTTCCAACTTTAGCGTTGGTTCATACGCACACAAGACGTGATGTCGTTTGACTGTTTTTGCCTTCTGCCACTTGCAACAGTAGACGTGAATCCATTTCCTTGATAACGATGGAATGACCCCATTACTTTCTCTGCCTTGGAATTGCGGGAAAAGCTTGTTTCCGTCCGAAATGATCTGACTTTGATAGTGTCGCTGCAGAGTCTGAGGTGCCTGCAACCAGAGGTGCTTGTCTCCGTCTGACGATACGCGAACGGACGCGATAGACGCTGACGGGGTTGGCTGATTAATTGGGTCGGGTGGATTAATACAAGGCATTAGATAATCGGTCGCCTTGGCGCACACAATGCACGCGGGGTCATCTTTGCCACCTGTCTGGGTACAGCGTTCACAAATCCAGTTGCTTTGAAAAATCGTAGCGAACGACCCAATGTCAGAGATACAGCATTCAGGGTGGATGGTAACATTGCAGTATTGGCAACGGATCATAAACTGTCTTCGATGCAGCATATTCACGTCTAATAGTTCTCCCACAATCGGCGAGCAATACTCGAAACACGCCGAGCAGACTGTCATGTCTGTCCAATCCATTGCATCTGCACCATTATGAATCGACTCTGTAGTCTTCTGTTCAGCTGACAGCACGGCTTGAATAATCGATCCAGATAGCAACGAAGACTCGTCATAAGATGGTTTCTTGGTACAGTTACTATAGTTTTCCTTGTTCCGCATGACAAAGTACGAGTCAATTCGACAGCGTGCTCGTCGACGGCGCTGCACTAGCTGTTCTGATGTAGGATACGTTGCCGGCAAATGATGAGAGCAAAATAACTCAAACTTGAGCCCCGCCCCACCACCAGCATAGATATATCGATAATCTCCATGCGAAATTGTCATTGGTAAGCCTTCAAACCACCCGCACAGCGGGTGGAAAGATGTAGAACAGCCAGGATAACAGCATTGAATCGTACGTCCACACGCAACGCGGCAGTGCATGCAGAGATTGCCCACTTCGATGGTCGAGACGTCGAGTTGCTTATCATGGTTTGGAGGAGAGGTCTGCGAGCCTGACGCTTGTTCGATACGTACACGAATTTCTTCGGCTGAGTTTATAAAACGGACTTGATTTGTTGGACCTACTAAACTAATGTCCGAGAGCTCAAACAAGTTACCAATCCACACTTTGGGGCACCATAGCGCACATACGATGTGGACCCATTTCCCGTCAAGCGTTCGTTTAAAAGCCCCGTCGCCCAAGGAACATAGTTGACAAAACACGTTCCGTACAGGGTCCAGTCCTTCTCGTGAGGCTAGACAGCGATCACAAACGAATTCATTACTAGGAACTTTCGCCATTCCATAACAACGCTGATGAACGGCGAGCTCGCAACGATCGCAGAAGATAATGGGATTTGTTTCCGGTGATTGGCCGTCAAAACACACGACACAAGTCCCATCATCGATCGGATCGTCCTCGTCTTCGGTAGACTCTTCTGGCTCTTTACGCTCAATTGTCGTTTTATCGTACTTTTCGCATTGATCGCTTGCGTTATAACCAGTTACTAGACTCAAGCATAGTCTCTTCCAAGCTGCAAATTCACGATAAAACATGCCTGTCGTCTGTGCTTGGAGTTGAAACCTCCTATCTCCATCCTCTTTTCTCTGCAACTTTTTATACAACGCACGAAGGCGGTATCGATTCTGTTCAGTCGTATCTTTATGATATTCCATGAGAAGGTTGATTACTGGTGTTAATTCATCGGTTAATGGCGTGTTACCAGAAAGAGGTCCACTCGATGACGTTCGGAAACACATCTCCAGCAAATTTTCCACTGACACATCTTCTACTTGCTGACATTCGTTAAGAGAGATCAGCAACTTTTCGTCCTTTAGCATTGGGACTTTGTTTGTTTCCATCTCAAAGCCAGTTAACGTGGACATCACATCATGCTGAAAACAGCTCGCAATTGTTGCATTTTCTGCAGCTTGGTGGTCGTTTAATGAATCTTTCGGCAACATGCGCAAGGAATAGCGGCAGCCTACTGCTTCCTTCTCTCCATTTTCAAACAGGATATTCATATCCACTTCACAGCTGTCGGGGACTCGAATTGAAGCAGGATCCGTATTCTCGCTTGACTTTCGATTCACGCTCTCACCAGTGCAGTAGATCTCAAGCATCGGCTGGGCAAACGGATCGCTTAAACAACGACAATGACTTGCTCGCATGAGGAAATCACACACGTGTTTCAGTTTCTTAAGCACCAAGGGTTGTCGTGGGTTTTCCAAATTTCGTTCCAATCGCATCGTATCTCGACAATGAATTTCTGATGCTTGTAGAGGCCGTCGACGCGAAGCTTTTGCAATTTCGTCTAGCTTGACACCACATAAAGTCTTAGACAATTGCTCCATACGCTTCTTCTCCAATCCCTTCACGCTGAAAAACTGTGTCTCAACGACTTTCCAAAAGTACGTTGAATCCATGGGCGCACCACTATTCTGTCCTGGCCATGAAGCAAACAAGACTCCCGACATATCGGTAGACTCGGTCTCACTGGGCATTCCATTGACGGTACTCCGTGGTGACATCATCTTGTGTTTTCGTCGCTTCATAGCGTGTCGACTTTTCACACAGCTATTCCTTAAATGTCCCATCATCAGCGTCTCCCGTACATCTTCTCCACATTCCGGACACGCACGCATTGGCGTTGCCTGCCGTCCATTCGATAGTTTCCGTGGACTGTTCTTACTACGTGTCTTGCCACCTCCTTTCTTTGCCATGGACTTGTCATGCTTCGGGTACATAATTTCCGCGGGCTTCATTCCTATTCGCTGGAGCTCCCGTTTCCGTTTCTGCGCATCTTGTCGTGCAATCCATCCTAAGACACACATAGTTTCATGTCCTTCTTTCGTTGTGCCAGTCACTTTGGTGCTACAAAAGGGACATTTTGTCTCACTTGTGACGGGATGTTTCTCAACGAATTCTTGAACATTTGGTAGCTTTCGCCACGAATTGTCGACCATTTCAAACTTTGTATTGCCAGAGACATCGGATAAATGGGTTTTACAATGATACACCTGCTGATTCTCGGCGTTGTAGCCCGTAAAGATCAAGCTAGAGGGACATCGAAAGGCACAGAGTACATGAAAAGATTTGGCACAGCGACCACTGACACACTGAATGCAACCACCACGGAGACCACAGACAAGACAACGTAGAGAGGTACGACTTTTGTCCAACAACGAAATGTCCACGGCTTCGTCCAACATTCCAGAAAGACTGTGCGAGAGTTCAGGGATCCAATTACTGCAGAGCACATGGCACCAGACATCGCGCTGATTCGTCAGGCGTAATGCGCCACTGGCAATGGGACACACGGCACATTGAGGCGTTATGCGAGGAGTCACGTCGTCTGTACTTAGGTATTCGCATGCTTGACAGAGCCAAGACGACGTGTCCTCGCTCAAGATGCTCAGGCCGTAACATTTCTCGTGGACGGAAATGCCACAGCGTTGGCATTGAAACAGCGGCGTGCCATGGAAATCGTCTTGTTCCATACAAATACAACAACATGCATCCGAGACGACGACGTGAGACATGTCCGTGTGAACGCGGTAGTCGACAGCGCGGAAACACCCGCAAGCGTGACTGGTTTCCTTTGTACCACCGGATACTTAACGATTACTTTGGCGAAGGCGATTAAGTTCGATTATTATTTTCTAAGAATAACGTACCCATTTCGGTGGTTACGAAATTTATTCTACAAGAATGGAACATACTGTTATCCTGTCCAGCATTGGTAGAATGTTAAGTGAGCCAAACGTTTAAACAATGGATCTACTCTACCGTCCTACAGTACTACACTATCGGCTGCTCGCAACGAATGCACAGGCGGTGAAGAATGTACACGCTTGCATCATATTTATGTGCTAATGATTTCTGGTGCTTTAGCTTCCATCCATGTACGAAGTAACGTTATACAGTAATACACCTTCACACATTGCGATTTTGAGAACGTGAAGCAGTCTCTAATCATGATGCTGCATATGAAAAAGTGGTAGAAACATTCTAACCGTCAATTTTGGTAGACACGATCATTGTATGCGCTTAGGTATTTATTTGCAATTCACCCTCTGGGGCGGCATTGAATCGGAGCATGGCCATCATTAGAGACACTTATTATTAACTAATTCACCACTTTCTTTTTATGAACAGCAGTCGTTAATGCATTTGACTTCGGTAAACATTTAGTGGTGTTGAGTTTCATTACCGGTATTTCACTTGTTCGTAGCCTTAATTAGTGATGAACAGGCCTCTTAAAGGGGGAGTCTATATCCAACTTACGTTTTGGCTAAATCCAACTTTTGGGTCATCAAGGGGTAGGGTTACACGAAAACCCGTACCTCTTTTCCCAACCTGTGTACCCGATACATGGTACACGCTATTACTGAACCAGGCCATACCTTGCACGATTGGCAAGCTCTTCGTGTCGGCGACGAGTTTACTCCAGGATTGTTGCCTTAATGACAATAAAAACGAACGCAGAGTGCCAGACAGTGGTCTGATCCGGTTAAAGGCTAAACGTATTTCAGGATCATATCCAATAACGATCTTCTGCGAAGTGTTTCGAAGTAAAGAACAGGTTCAGCTTTTAGGGCGTCGACGATACGCAGGTACCCATCGATAGAGACCTTTTTTAATATAACTACAAGAAAGAAGCGTTCGTGGAGTGATGTATTGTTTTATTATTTCTAACACAAGGTGATTGGGTCAGTGTCTACCTCATGCTCGGCAATGAAAAAGATGTATGGTAAGATTTCATTTTAGCAAGATTCCTTCTCGTTTTGTGGCTTTCTCATTTTTATTTCGTTTCGTGTAGATACTCGACTCGTTCGTCGTGTTTTAAATAGAGAAGAATTGCATCCCTTGGAATGTTTACTTGTGCAAGAAGTAAACATTCACAAGAAGAATTGCATGCGTTGTGAATTTTTACTTCTTACACAAGTAAACATTCCCATTCTTCTCTCTGTAAACATAACGAACGAGCCAAGTGTCTACACGAAACGATAAACTGGAGAAATATAATGACAACGTGTAAAAGTTAAGACATCATCCAGGAACTACACTTTTTTGGCCCTAACCATTTTTGGCAACCCTGGCAAATGTTTGGGTAAAATTACCCTTTTTGGGCCCTCACCATTTTTGGTGACCCTAACCCTTGATGACTCAAAAGTTGGATTTAGCCAAAATGCGAGTTGGATATAGACTTCCCCCCTCTTAAAACAAGGTAAAACTACCTATCTACCTAATTTAATGGAAAATAGGTATTCTGGCAAATCCATATTAGGCAGGCGTCCAAATGTGTACTTAAGTATGGGAAGCAAATTAGGTACTCTTGCAGCATATGAATTTCAAGATAAACCAACCAAGTAAGTATTATGTTGGAGCAGTCCCGATTTTGTCAAGTAAACACCCTAACTAGTGAAGGTTAGGCGGATCTGGACTACCCCGCTCAGTGTACAGGAGTACTAAAGCTTAGTTAGATTACCCCAATGGGCACTAGCCCGTCAGAAGACAGGAAACCCCCGGACAAGGACCGGGGGGAGACGGGGGAAACCAATAACATCCCCTACACAGAGGACACGCATACGGACGATGAGATAGTCCCCGAATCGCAGGAAAGTGTGGAGTTAACGGCGGGGGAGGCCGGTGATCAGGACTTCCCAATGCCTGAACAAGAAAGCCCGGTTCTAATGGGAAACGACGAAGTTGGAAAACATGTAACGACTATGGTGGTTGTGGGGGAGGGTCATCAGACACCAGAGTTGCAGAACCCTCAGGAGAGTAGAAAGGACAGACCTGAAGCAGGAGTTGAGCCTCCTTACCAACCCGTGCAGACCAAGGAAGGGGGCGCACGACGGCCCAACACTCCAGAAGAGCTAGCAGAGGCATTGCGGCAGGTGTTGTTTGATGCCTCTCAGAGAAAACCTCAGCAGCAAACGTGGCTGGACTTCACTCAGGAGTTGTTTAAGGCGGTGTACAAACAACCAAAAAAGGATCGTGGAAATGGGGAAAAATCAGATAAGTGGCCGCTTTTATCACGAATCGAGCAAGAACGACTGATTGATTTGTTCGAGTTACTTGTAGTCACCAGGGGTGTGCGGTATCACGTTTCGGCACCGGTACTATAGTAGCGAATCAGGTACCGTAATTTGTTCATACTGATAGTATAGTTTCCTACCGATACCTTAAATTAATACGTCGGTACGGTTTACTACCGAGATTAACACGGCCGGTATTGGTATAACAAAATTAGTACCGAAATTGCATTTTGCCGGTATCACATACCGGTACTTGCACCAACATTAGACTGCATACCGGTACTTAGTACCGGTAGTTTGTACCGGGCTTGACTTATATAGTTAATACCCGGTAATTGGATAGACCTTTTATGCATGGCAGCGGTCACAAGTAAGTATGTCAGAAGAGGGTCGCATGCCACCGTGGAGAACTATTGCCGTTGTAAGACGACGGACGGATGGTGAGGGAGCATTTGCGCTTTAGTCATTAATATAGTTACCAAATGTCACCACAACTTGTTGTTTATTTTTTTAACTTCTTCTCTCCAACATAAAAGACTGCTTTCATTCACGAAGAAAATGCTATATTATAAAAACTGACTACCACAATGTTCTCCTACTCCTTCTTTGGGGTCTAGTCATATCGTTAACATTTTTTGCATATGTTTGGTCATATTTTCTCATGAAAATGTCTCCCCATATATAATTGCTTTTAAAAAAATGTATAATAACTATATTCAATATTTGTAATAGTATCTAATTGATTTATAAAATTTGTTAAAAAAGGTTTTACATCAATAAATATTTTAACATTTTTTGCACTAAAAAATAAAGTATTTACTTCTTGATTAAAAAAAGAATTATTATTAAATGACATAATGATAGTGGTGGTGGTACTGACACTTCTTTGCTCGACATACTCGATACTAAGCAGATAGAGATACTATTTACTTATCATTACCATCAGTAATTGCCTACCTCCTTTTCTTTTGCTTGAATGTTAAACGATGCAGTAACCAGGCTACATAGATGGGGAGTGTAAAAAACATTAATATCATTATCAACTCTGACTTTTTTTCAGTATGTTGCAATGTCAATACTAGAGATACCGAGACAAAATATTGTCTCTTGATACCGATTTAGTCGGTACTACTGTAATACCGAGATTAATATGGACGGTAAATACTATCAATACCGAGTACCTAGATTGGCACTGACGGTGAATACTATCGATACTCAATACCATAATTTCAGACTTCGGTAGTGATAGATACCAACATTACTAAGGGCGGTATCGGTACGGTACTATCCATACCTACTTTGAAGTTCCCGGTATCGGTATCGGTAGTGTTTAGTACCGGCGGTACTACCGGTGGTACTACCGGTACTAGCCACTACCGGTACCAATACCGCACACCCCTGGTAGTCACCCACAAGCTGAACTGGTTAGTGTGGGAACAGAAGGCTATAGATGCATGTTTCCTAGCCAGGAAATCAAATCAAACGCTAGAAACCACTCTTTCGAAATTAATCGGGACGTGTCAAGTGGAAGTGACAGTTAAAGGTCAGAACGTACTTCAAGGGTGGTTATCGAAGGTGACAGGCGAGGTAAAGGCACCAAGGGCACCCCGGATCAGTCACGGAGATTTCAAGTTTAACCCCAACGTTTATTCACCGGAACAGGTTGATACTTTGATACAGGTTTGCCGTAAAGAGTGGCAAGGGCGTTGGGAAAAAAACTTTAGGGATGGGAGTGCGGAGGAGTGGCAGATTGTCCAAGGATTGGCAGAGAGCACGATCCTGACGCGCACCCTCCCTCAGTTTCTACGCCAGAGAATGACGCCGGATGACAGGCTACGGCTCATGATCACGATTAGAGATCAAGTCGAAGGTTGTCTAATTATGGATCTTACCGGGAAGCGGCGAATCAAGAAGGCGTTTCAAAGCACGAAAAGTATTCAGGAAAGTATAGCCACGGCGACGACGGCTAGGGGATTGGAAAACAAACAATTATGGGAAATGTTAGCGGAAGTTAAGGCTATACGGTACTCTCCATCCCAACACTGTCTCACCTTCGCCTTTCTGACGAGAGCAGTGGCTAAGCGCTATGCTGATGTTCAGGTACCTTACCACAAATCAGTCCACGGGCTACGTAATGCGCATGTTCAGGAACCCAAGGATAAACCGGTGTGGGATCGGCAGGAACAAGGAGTGAATAACAGCGGAGGGTTCAATTCGAATTACGTAATCACGGTGCGCAATATAACAAGCAATATCGACATCATAAAGTTTCACGGGTTTTTGAAATCGATAATTCCAGTGGAATTCTTCTTGAGCTGAACCAAGGAGACCCGTTATCAGCGACGTCGCTTGATTGGAATATAGTAGTCGAGGCAGGAGGATGCCCCGAAGCCTTGGGGGAGGTACGTAGAATTGTCAGGTGTGGCACGACACTAACGCTTGAACACCCGGGATCCCGGGGGAGTAGGCACTGCTTGAGGTGCGGTGAGCCCGGCCACCAAATTCGAGGTTGTACTATGACGCAACACAAACTTGTTACGGAACATTGCATTGTGGTGACGGTGGAGGAGGTCGAGCCAATAGTAGTGCCAGAGCCGACGTTCGCGAGCATGGACGCGTTGAGGGCGAAAGTACGGGAAAACTGTTTGGCGCATGACGAGGAACGGGACAGGAAGATGAGTCAAGACGGGAAGCTGGACACCAGCCAGGAGGAGACTGTAAAAACCCAGCAGAAGGAGAAGAGTACCCCAGGAGTAAGAGACGGTATGGGATGACAGGCTAAAAAGGAAAATGCGGAGAGTTCTCAGAGAGGGCGGTCAATCGAAGGGAACTCAAATGAATGGACCACAATCTCAAGAAACAACAAAGGGACTACAGGTCAGAAAAGAAGGGGCGGCCATAGGAGTACATGTGCAAAATAACCTGAGTCAGGAAATAAAAAAAACACAAAAAAAAGGTAAATGAATTAGGTAAGGAAGTAGCTACGGTAGAAAGTAAAAACCCACCGCGCACCAAGGAAGTGTTCCACGGACGCGAAGAGTGAATATATAGAGCACGGAAAACAACCGGAGGAGGAACCACCTACAACAGATGGTCAAACACGGCAACGTCAGTCAGAGGCCCCGGTCAGGACAAAACAGGTAAAACAAACGCCGATTGATCGCCAACGAGAAAACACGAATCTACTTATTGTAGAGTCGCAGACCAAAAGGCGATTGGCGGAAATTCAAGATATAGTTCAAGAAAGGGAGGGGACGGTAGACCTGTTCCCGTGGAAGAAGTTCCAATCACCACCAGATGCAGAACTCGATTTCACGGATGGTCTTATAGCGATGGGGCTGGAAAGTGTCCCAACACCACCAACCGGGAATCGTCAAGTTTACGGCATTATACAGGCGCTATATAATTTGGCGATGGTGCACTGGCCGGACCTGCTGGAACAAGCAGCAATAGCGCTAAAAAAGGGATGCACAAATGGATTTTTCACAGAAATGTTTAGCGGGGATCAGGAGGAAGCAGACGTTGCGTAGTGTAGGGAGAGGATATGACCGAATATTGGCAAAACAGTCAGAGATTGCATTCAAGGAGTATTTAGAGGACTCTGTCAACAGTCCGTCAGGATTAGAGGATACGGTAAGTAAAAAGGCGTGGTGGAGTAACGATACGTTGTCTTGCATAGGCACCCTACTCCAAAGAGAAATCATTGTAATCAGCAAGGATCTTTCAAACGGGACGGCAGGGGAAATTCATTACATTCCTGAAACGAGAGTGTATCAACAAAAACAATATGCAACTTGTGGTGAATTCCCCATCACTCTGAGCAGATGCGTGCAATTAGTGAGGGAGAAAAAAAGAGCAGAGGCGAGTGACGGATCTGAGTTACCCCTAATGCTACATTATGAGCATGAACCCTACCATGCGTACATCCACGGATGGAGGGTCAGCCCATCTCGGGAGACCAGAACAGCGGCGTCGCGGGACATCGACATGGTGGTGGCGGGTTTTGGAGGAGAAGAGGTGTCCACGGAGGCAAACCCACCGCGACTCACTGGAACCGCGGGAAGAGACAAGACAGACGGGTCATGAAGTAGCGAGCTGACATTTCAAGAGACAGGAGAGAGACGAAGAGAACAGAGAAGTGCGGTACGTTTACCACGCACGGATAGATCGCCTGTTGGGGATGAGAGGAGAGGTTGCAAGAACCTTAATCAAGTTTATAGTCGACACGGTTTTGTATCTGTCGATGGAAGACCAAAGACGGCTGCTCCAAGTGGACCTAACAGATGTGGCAGAAAGAGACTTTTTAGCGGAGACTTTGGATGTTGACCAACAGGTATTGCTACAATGGTTTAACTTTACAAATAACATTTTGATGCTGGAAGAAGGTTTGGAGGCGAGAGGAGATGTGGACTACAAATCTGGTCAAGACTCGGAGTATCTCCCTTCTAACAGACAACACATCTGTGCACGGGCTCTAACTCAAGGAGAAGAAACAGGGAATGCAGGGAGAGAAGGACGGATTGAGGATGCGGAAACGCAACATCCTTTAAAGAAAAGGGTCATCACGGAAACGTACGAGGTGGAAATAGTCAAGCAGGAGGTAGAAGCGGCTCCGGTGACCAGGGAGCTGGTGGATGAGCTCATCGCAACAGATTACAATGTAATAGAAGGGGAGGAGACCACAAAAACATGGGTACAAGTTTGGAATTCAATGGCGTTTGTATGGGAGAACAAATACGGGGCAACTTTCCCACTTGTAGATGCCTCGCCGTCAACGTGGATTCGGGCGGTAAAGATGGGCGGGGCAGCGATTGTTCAACTGCTTACAACTTTCAGCCACCCTTTCAAAATTTGGAACGCATCAACGAAGACACTTTAGTGGAGCTAACGAAACCGTGGTACAGAGAATGCTGGGCAAGGTTGATCAAAAAAGGGCAACAGAGGAAGTCAGAGGGCCTAAAACCTGGAGACTTTATCCAGTGGGAGCATCAAGTGGCAAGTGTAGAAGAGGAGACGCTAAAAGATGCTATACGACATAGTGGGAAGGCTTGGAGGAGGCTTCATAAAGACAAGTATGGAGGAGATCCCTTATGGAAGCTGTGTGACCCACACAGGAAGAGTTCTTTCGTCAGGATAACGATGTGTGCACATGTTTATGGCGCTTAGATAGCGGCTCTAACCTTATCCCTGGAGATGATATGTGGGTTAAGCTAAAAAAACAGGAGGTAAGTACGCAACAGTCACCAGGATATAAAGTGCTGATCAGACGACATATCAAAGACGACAAGAAAATTTGGAAAGAGATCAATTGTTTTTTAAAGTCCCAGAGTGCAGGGGGTCAGGACCGATCAGGAGAAGTGATTATTGACCATCCGAGGGGCACACAAGACCACCCACTCGCGTTATACTAAGGGTAACGCACGCGACGTGGAAGAAATACAGGCACTCATGGACACCATGGATGCTTACTGCAAAGACAAGGTTGCGGATGTGTGGGAATGGAGTTCCCATCAGCTCCCTAAAGATAGAGAACCAGGGACTGTTTCAATAATCATTCAAAATGTGAGAGGGTTTCCAGAGATTTCCAGGCAAGCATGGCTTCAGGGTTGGAGGCATCTACCCTCCAGAGAGAGACCGGTTTGCATACTTTTGCAAGAGACACATATTACATCAAATGAGGAAGCAGACACAGTAGCCACAACATGGGAACGCATGTGGGGTTATCGTGACCCAAGCATCAGGCTGTCTTTCTGGAGTGTCAGCACAACGCGTACGGGGGGAGTGGGAATGCTGATTTTCCCTGATGTAGTGGAGAGTATCCAGGCGTGGAACAGAGAGTTCTGTTCACCACGCGAAATGGGAGTTCTATATGTGGATTGGAAGATTCTAAATATTTATGCGCCTTCGGATGTTGCAACTAACCGGGCTCTCTTTTTCTTAGGGATACAGAATAAAATTTGAATGGAGAGAATAAGGTAATTATTGGGAGGGGTTTTAACTCTGTGGAATCGCCACTGTTAGACAGACGAGGAAAACCAGGCCAGCTGGAGGACGGAGTGTCCAGAATTGTCAAGGATGGTAGAAACACGCGATCTGATCGACGCACCAACAGCGCAGTATTCCTTCTGGGACTTCGATAACAGGCGAGTATCACCGGATTACACGTTTTGGAGAGGGAAGAGGGCGAGCCGGATTGATCGCTTTTATGTATCAGCGGCTTACTATGGCTGGATTCAAGAGGTGGTGGTTTCTCACCCGGTAGTTCAGTCAGATCACGAGCAAGTGGAACTCTTCCTTAGCCAGCCAGGGCACAACTATGGGGATAAAGCACGACCAAAGCGAGTGGAGTATCCCATTCAACGGTGGGGGGTCCAGAATCTACGGGACGAGATCAGCGACGAACAAGAAGAGCAACGAGGCCTGGCCACAGTAACAGTGAGAACTTCGGACACTTTCTTGCAGACGTGGGTTAAGGCGATTCAGAAGGTGCGAAAGAGGGAGGCGCAAAGACGAAGACGGAAGGCGCGGACGTTAAGACAAGGTCTGTACGGAACCTGCACGGACAGGTCGCAGATGGGGCTGATTCATCAAAAAGAACTACTCAGGCTAACAAGATGGAGACGAGGACAGAAACTGAGACGGTCAGCCGATGATGTTCGCTGGCTTTTTCGCCGCACTGCAATATGGGAAAGAAATCAGAGGGTCTCCACTATTAGTGTGGAACATCAGGTAGGAAATCTGCAGGAGTTAAGTATTCCGGACAAGTTTGCGTTGGTGTGGAAGCAAGTTCTTGGACAGAGTCATCGAACGGTGAGTAAGGAACGGCTGCTATCTAACCTTAACGATTTCGTTCAGTTTGACAATGTAGCTAAAGTAACGAACCACGACAATGAAGTTCTGATGGCTCCGATCTCGGCTGATGAGATCACCTGGTCAATCAGAAAGTTTGAACGCCGGAAAGCAGGCGGGCCCGATGGCCTCAATAATGATTTCTATAAAGACTTTCGAAAGGAACTCATGGACGATTTACTAGGGGTCTTCAACGAAATTATGCAAGGAGGAACTCCACCTGCGTCTTTCAAGGAGGCTACCTTTCCGGAAGAAAGGGGACTCTCCAAATGCGATGGATTACAGGCCGATCTCGCTCCTACAAACCAGCTACAAAATTTTTGCAAAAATATTGGCGACGCGTCTACAGACTTTTCTAGGCAAGCTGATTGGTGAATCGCAGCAGCGGTTTGTGCGAGGGAGGCGCATGGGCAGATCGGTAGTAGTAATGATGAACATTTTGCAAGGAGCACGGACCGATATAGATTCGTCACCAGACGATAGCCCAGGTGTCCTTCTCTTGGACTTTGCTAATGCGTACGACGCCATAGACAGATACTTTTTGATGACGGTTCTGGAAAACTCGGTATTTCACCTGGTTTCATAACCCTGATGCGAGCGTTACACGACGGGACAACGGCAAGGTTTCTTGTCAATGGTTTGGTATCAGAGCGGATAGCAGTACGGTCAGGTATCCGACAAGGGTACCCTCTGGCCCCCCTGTTGTTTATTCTGGCAGTTGAACCATTAGGGCTGGCGATCGCCCAACATAAAGGATAACAAGGTATATCGATTGCAAGTGGAGGTAGAAGAGGCTTTGAGCTCAAGTTATCTGCCTTTGTGGACGATTCGACTATCTTCTTCAGACATGGGCATCAAGCATCAACAGCATTGGACATCGTGACCCAGTTTGGTGTATTATCAGGTTTGAAAGTTCAACCCGCTAAATGTAATTTTATCTTTTTGGAAAGCACACCAGATTTCAAGGAGTGGAAGAACATACCGGTTTTACAGGAAGGTGAGACAACCAGATACCTTGGATATCAGATCGGAATTGGGGACACAGGGAGAAAAACTGCGAGGACCGAATCCGTGCGATAAAGACGGCTACTTACGGCGGCACAATGTGGAACATTTGTGACAGAAAGGGTGACACTATTTAACGCCATTGCAATCCCAGCAATTATTTTCACGGCGAAAGTGTACGCCCCACCTCAAGACGTTCTTCAGAGATTGATTCACTTGCAGAAACGGTTTATTGGTGGTATCAACTAACGGAAGAGCCAAGTCGACACACGATGTCCCCTGCACTGCTATACACACCAAAAGCAGTTGGGGCCTGGGGTTAATATCGATCCCTATTGCCATCCACACCTTACTAGTGAAGGAAGCGACATGTTGGCTACTTGAACCGGTCGACAAATATGCACAAGCATGGAGAAATTGGAGCGGTTTACTTCAACACAGAAGGTACATAATTGGCTAACCCCAGCGGATCGCCGTATTGTACCTATGAACAGAGGAGCCTGGTCAATACCGCAGCGGATTAAGGAACAACTTCGACAAGTCTTAGGCCCGAATCGACAAGAACGTCAGGTAATAGAAAGGTACGTACAACAGTGGATGCCTTTGATATTAACCGCGTGCGAAACACAGGTACAAAGTCCGAGTCAAGCGGTCAGACGAGGGCAGGAAGTCATATTGGAAGTGGATATTGATGCTTGTGAATGGCATCACCACATGCCGAAGCATATACAGGCATTCTGGGGCACGTATACGTGGGCAGAGAACCCGTGGATTCGAGAGAGCTCAGGCTATGCAGTTCCCGGGATTAAGTATGATCGTATTCCGCGGCTCAGTATACAAGCACTGCAGATTCAACGGACAAGCAAAAACAAGTTTCAGTGGATTGTGCAGGGGGGAGGAACAAGGGCCACACTAGGGCGAAAGCACTACGACGGCTAGCAGTTATTGTTCTATGCTCGCCCAGGGTGGGCATTGGAGAGTTCATAGGGCGACCGCCACCTATCTCGCTGTTTAGTCACGAAGGCATTCTTGCCAAAGTCAAGTGGAGACGGGAGAATCCTGGGATTATCGAAGGAACTTGCCCAGAGACAGGACGAGAGTTTCATTACGAACAACAACAGGAGATGGACTGTACTGGATGAACCGCGACTTAATGGAGCGTCAGACATTTACGGAGGATCATCGGGAGAACATCCGAAGGGTGGTCTTCGAGGCACATCCACTATTACACGAGGTGCCGTGGACAGTGCATGAGAACACAAAAATCCAGGCAGTCGGCTACCGGTTACGAAGATCCTTTAAGGCCATGTACCAAATTATGTGGCGCAGCCAGTCCGGCGGATAGTGGACAAATGGACGACTAAATGCGCATCGGACCGGGTTGTGTTCGATTGGCTTGAGCAACCGCCGGAAGGCCTATGTAATCATAAACACACACTTACTGGCTATCAAGCGTGGACGATTTACCGAGCGGCTACATTGCAGTTAAATGTTTTCTACGATGGATACGAATCGGCGCGGAGATGTGTGCTAGATTCTGAGTGTACATCTCCGGGGAAAGGGGTTTCACATATTATGTGGGGGTGCCGAAGAGCCCAAGATTAATGGGCGCGTCTAATCAGCCACTGGTTTGGAGAGCGAATTTTGTCAAGCGACGTTGGATCTTTTCAGAGACACTGTATAACACGACACCCCTGCCTATTTCGGAGCATTTAATGAATGGGCTAGAGAAGCGGTGCGGTGAACAGGCTGTTGAATGTGCGGCAAGTCTACGATGTGTCTGGTGGGGAATATGTTCGGTAGGGATTACAGCGCTATGGCAGATGCGCAATGATAGAGTGCACAAAGGGATTCAGGGGTCATGTCGGGAGCAGACCGAAAAAAATGGAAGATTCGAGCGTCGGAAGATAACGAAAGCAAAGCCCAATCGAAGAAACAGACGGTCTAAAAGCTTCATCAAGAGCGCAGTGAGGTGCGAGAGAGCAACGTAATTTCGCTCGAAGTGTCGAGTCGACGAGGCTCCCTCTCGTCGGACGATTCTGGCTTTGCACCGCGTTCTTTTCGAGAAGCAATCGAAATATCAGAATTTTAACCTCATATTTTTTTTGCAGAGATCTTATCGTCACTTTCTTGTTTAGTTCCGAACGCCAAATATGACCAGTAACACAGAAACCAATAATCAGATAGAATTCTCGTAACATTGGACTTTTTTACTCCCTCTTCCCTAAAGTTATTGTCCGATTCACTGTTTTTTAGCGTCATTTTTATTGTCGTATTTTTTATTAGTGACGTGTTACAGTCGGTTGCAATGAATGCTCTTCTTTACAGACAAGCCACAAGTGCTCATGAAGGTAGGCAAGCCATCATTTATATAGTGCATACTCATAAAAGTAGACAATACATTGTTTATAGAGTACAGTACTTGCTTGGCAGGGCTTTAGCGATCAATGTGTTAGACCGGGCCCCGGTTGATGTTATGCATGGAGATGAAAAGCGCATAGTTGTTTGAATGTTGCCATGCTTTATAGCAGTTGTTAATATATACTCGACACCGTTCGCCGTTGCCATTCAGTCAAATTCTTCTTCTTCATAGGAATTATAGCTTCATGGATACGTCATCGTTAACCACTTCGCATTCGTGCAAAAATGGTAAAGCAAAAAAAGAGCTTGTATCAATGCGAAGTTGATTTCCTTCATAACCAGCACCTTGATTCTCAGACGCAGGAGCGAAATTCATCTATCTACCGGTGCTCTGTCAAATGACCCCCAAATTGAAAGGTAGTTTTGATGCCAAAACTTCTGCTAGCGGAACGCGTAAAACCCCAATGTATCATCAAATGAAAGCCATTTTAAAACTCTAAACTTTGATGTAATAAAGAGCTTCCCGCGCTCGGTCGTGATCAATTTCGTGTGGGAATTCTCTTTCTCGCCTTGCCAATGCATTTTCCACGGCGCGTTGGACATTACGTACCCATGAAGAGCATGCATTCAATTTACTTTGCCAGCATCAAAATTTCACTCAAAAAGCTCGAGGGCTTCCGGCCGAAGAAACAACAACAATAATTAAAGCCTGCTAAAAGGGCAGTACGAGGTGGCGTTCTCCACTGTAATAATGGTAACGTTACCTACCGGCTTGTCACGCTTGGTGTACATGATACTAATGATCTTGTTCATGACATCTTCGCCAGCGTGAACGAGCGTCTTGATCACATACTGGTGCAATTGACAGATCTAAGCAATCCCCACAATCCAATACGGTGGAAAGCACGTGGTTCGAGCGATACGCGTGACATGATCGAGTGCGTTCACCTTGTCCTGTAGAGCATCGAGCTCAGCTCGTTACATGTTCACGGTCTCTTGTTCGTCGTGAAACGACGCCAAATGCGTCTCTTGCTGCGCAAAGATGGCGTTGAGTTGATCCATCAATCCTTTCTTTTAGTACTGGCGAGCTGCAGTCCCGTTTCTTGGACGGCATCGTCATGTAGATTCGCTGGATTCCCTTTTGGCTGAATAAAAATCACATCCGCATACTCTCCTTGCTTCTCATACCCCCCCCCCACATACCGCTGACGCTTGGCTTGAGGCTTGTGGCTTCTTGTTTATTGTTCATTTGCCACGGGTGGCGATTCGTCATGGAGTAGATCGATCGAGTTACGTTCGGGGGAAGTAAAAGGTTCCAACTTTTTGCTTTTTTCCTCCTCACTGCTCTTTTCTCCACTGTCTAAAATCTGGTGTCGTCGTCGCGTCAATTAAAACCTACATCTGCCAGCGTATCCATTTTTTGGTTTTATTCTAAACTTGATTAAAATCTAGTGCATTTAAACCTATGCTTGCCAGCCCTGCTTTTAAGACGCCTGGCGATGAATGACCCAAGTAGTATTAATACCTAGTACGGCTCAAACCCGCGGTTTAGGGGCATTCTTAACGGGGTCACGGGTCATGACCCCAAAGAATTCACGGATTTTCATTGGTTAATTCAGAGAAGGGGTGGGGGTGACTGTTTTTTCGACCGTGACCCGTGACCCGAAGAAGGGGTCATGACCCACCTCGGGGTCATGACCCCACTAGAGTCTAAATTGTTAATGACAACGTATACTGTCTTCCCGGTCACTTATCGGGGCCGTTTCCGAGCTATTCTTTCGCGCAAGGCCCAATTACAACTACTAGCTGTTAATAGTGGGCATCAGAATTGACATGGCGCAAATAAAAGAGATTTATGCTAAAGGGACCACTATGAGTCATGTTTGCTAAATGCAATCACACGTTAGTTGCGTGCATGAAACTTTATATATCAACCAAATGATCTACTGCCTTGTAATATGTGCCGATTTCAACAGTCTTCAGACCTTAGGGCTGTCTTTCGTTGTGACTTTCTTCACCAATGGGTCATAACCCTCTTAGGAATGCATTTGAAACCCTCCCCTAGCTTCAAAATATATGGTCCCGTGACCCGAGGATTGTGACCTCGTTATGAATGCCCTTAATGTTTACGGTGGCATAGGAAGCTACCACAGAATATAAAGGGAAATATAATAACCATAGATTGAGCTAATCGTGCGTTGCAGCATCGATTTTATGTGCAAACCGAGTATACAGTCGCCCACCAGGATAATTAATTGTCAACGAAAAAGAGAGTGAGATAGTGACGACGCCGAAGCTGAAATGCAGCATTTATAAAATAATTGAGCTGCAGCATAGCTCATAATTTTTACTGAAGCAAAGAAGGACAAGGACACTGCGTGGAACACTATAAGACCCTCTTGCAGAATCGACTCTAGGCGGACAAAATTTCTGGAGGCTACCACTCAACGTTCATTGAAAGTAAAATTCTATGATTGGCCATCCACTCAAATTTTGTTTTTTTTCCAATGACACATCTCCAAAAAAATTAAAAATAATAAAATTGGCATCGATTTCATACTGGATCCATGAAATTTAGCGATCCAGTCAGCAGCTAAAGCGCCTTTAATAGTTTGGCAAGAGCGTGATAAAGAGTAAATACGAAAGATTGCCAAGTGGACACGGGTAAGTGAGAACAGGATGGTGGCAACAGACCGGGGAAATCGTTTACTACAAAGATCGGTTGAATGCGAGCGTGCGTCGGCATTTGAAGTGGCTCGACACCATGAAGAATTATATGCCGTAGCAACCAGACGCACTCACCTCGGGTCAATTTACACTCACCGCGTGTGATAATATGTCAACAATTATATCGTTTTAGTACGAGCAGTAATTGAGAAAGCAAGACAGAAGAACGCTTTTGCGGTCAACATCAAGCTACACTAAGATTTTACAATCGACTACACTGGATGTGAGTGCGAATTTTTGGTTTTGTCTTCTACTGGATCGCCGCAATATCCAGTAAGACTGCATACGATGGTAAAGCTATGTTAGACGGATATTACGGGCCGTGGATTCAAGACAGCGGTACAGACAGCAATGATCGAGCTTTACCTATTGCATACATATGTAACTTTGTCTTCGTGAGTATGTTGCGTTGATTTGTGTTCTGCAGACTGCAGTGACAAAGCGCTGCCCTAAATTTTATTAACTGCGGGTTGCAGGTTGGGCTCAGCTTAACCCGCAACCCAATCCGCGTGGGTTGGGTGCGGGTTTTGCGGTGCAGGTTGGGTGTAAGTCTGAGCCCTACTTAGTAGTACAGAAAAGCATAGGTTTAAATGCATTAAGTTTTTATCAGGTTTGGAATTAAACCTAAAATTTAAATGCGCTGACAAAAGTAGGTTTTAATCGTTGAGTCATCAGATATCAGAATTTCAACCTCGTAAATTTTCAAGACTCAATTGCAGAGATCTTATCGGTCGACCATTTATTACCAATAACACAGTAAGCAATAGTCAGATAGAATTCTCGTAAAATTGGATCATTTTTTCTTTTTAAGGCGGAGTCAAGCTTGCCCTAACGTGTGGGCTGTGCAAACTGCACAATCTAGTTTTTTTCAGGTTTATTCAAACCTACTTTCCGGTTAAGAAATATAGGTTTTTACCAGCCCTGGTACAATTTCTAAACATGCACTTTGGTCGACTTATGCATTACGGCAGAAGAAGTCAGAGACCCGATTGAGCCCTGGAACTCAGGGTGAGGTGGTTATGTTGGTGCCCTGCACACTACTGTAAATAGCTCACTGCGCTCCACCTGTGAGATTGTCAACTGTCACCTCACCCTTCACGCCTTATTTATATTAGATGTTAGTTAATACAAAGATATACGTATACAAACTCCTATATATATATGTTGAGGTTACCTTTAACTTCGTAACCGCCCTGCGTCTGCGCCTCCTTAACGGCCCTGTCGTAGACGCCCGGTCTTGGGCGTCTTTTATTCCTTTCATTATGTAATTACACATAACCTCCCTGCGGTATATGTACTTCCTTAACAGCCCTGCCGTAGACGCCCGCGTCTTGGGTGTCTTTTTCTTCTTTTTCGTCTTTTCTTCTTTAGGTTATCTTGCTACCTGTAACCGCCTACGGTTGCTGATGCTTCTAGCAGTGTGGTCGCAACTGAATATCTGATATCCCGATACTTAACAGGCGGCAATATACTGAAAGTGTGTACACGATATATAAAAATTCTCATAATGATTACTCAATTTCCAGACCTGAATTTGGCCTGGGGGCCCGCAAGTCGGATCCAACAGTACAGTCAGCACGTTGGCATAATACAGTCAGCAGCAACAGGAAGGATACACTCAATAACGTCAGCGAGGTGATTAAAATCGATGGGTGTAGCCCCAGGAATTGGATTTTCACGTAATGGAAGCCAAGGATGGCGTACACATTTTTAAGTTCGTGGGCCTGCACCTTGTGTTTGGTCGGCAACGAGGACGTACATCCTCACTATCAACTTCTTTCTCGGCATCATGCATATCATCCACTTCGTCTTCAAATGCTAACCACTGGGTTATTATATGCCGATTATCTTCTTCCGACTCATTCCCGCCGTTTTCATCATCCGTAAACTCTCGCACGGTTCTTCCTCTTTCCACTCAGTATCGTAAACTTTGGAAAATGAATGGCGACCACTACGACAACAGGATCTAAGAAACGTGCCGTTATAAACTGTTTATTGTTTTCATAAAATTGCAGTAACGCCATTACGCTAAGCTGCAGTTAACTATACTCCTAATGATCCCTCGCGTGCCACACCAATGGTGAAAGGTATCAAATTAAGTGTAACTGCAATCTCAGAAAATTGCTGGACAGACCAGCTAGCACATTCGCAGCTTGCTTCATGATATAGTCCGTCATCCCTTCGCTGTAGCAGAAGTTGAGCGACAACATGGCAAGCTTGGGCGATGTTGCACGGCTCAAAGTTTGCAACATACTCCGCACAAAGACATCGCGCAATTAGTACTTGCTCGTCGTTAAAGTTAAACTGCTGGGCTTGCAGTTAAGCCAGTAATGAGTAACTCTAGGTTTGGGAACGGCTGAAAAAAAGGTAGAGCGGTGAATTGTGGAAAGCTTCAGCATTGACTTCATCGTCACTTCAATTGACGTCACCAAAACTGAAAGCTGCGATGCAGCCGTCTAACACGCCGCACACTTCAAAATATCAGAGGTGGTACGATAGGAGCACTTGTGCTGCAACAGGACAAAGCACAAGAGTGGACTGGCTGTTGAGTTGTCCACAGCATCAGCCAGCACAAGCCGAGTGCGCTTGTAAGGAAGTGGCTCGTTGATGGTTCGTCGATTATACTCGATGAATATATCTCCGCGCGCGAGATACGGCCAATTTTGCTTGATCTATATCAAATGCCACATCTTCCTTCGCAGCTAAAAAAATTCAAGTGAAGGTATACCACCCGCGAGTGCGGCAGACGACTAAGGGTTCGTGGATTGCGGTACTCCCACGCTGAAAGGCTTGACTGTAGAGTGATAACTTAGTACGACGACCAATATACGAGATCTTGGCATCCATCTTTTTGTATTTAGACTTGAGTTTCATGTTGTCTAACGGATTCCGAAGCTGCGTCACTGATCTGGTGCTACTATCTCCTCCATTTTTTGAATCGATACTTGTCATTTAATGGAAGCACGAAGTGCATTATTGTACCATCTCGAGAAAGGAAATACCGGAGCACGATTGACAAGAGATGACGGGTGTTTTTGCTTGCAGATAAGCGGGTCCCGTCTTGATTATTCCTGACCCTAGATCTATTGCTCAACCAGTATGAGGTCGGCGAACGAGTTGCCGGGCCTGCAACCAGTGACCGGAGATGTAACTCGGTATCTTGAATAAATTCTGCTCTGCCTTGGCAAGATATCGCAAGATCAAGACACCCTTTGTATCGAACATCTATCGATAGAATTGTAACGTCAGCCAGCGAATCTCTGAGGCGAAACAGATTGTTGAATTGAATGCAATCCAAAATAACAAAGTTCGTCTACTTGTTCGATTGAGCCAGTCGATACCATGCTTGAGACGTTAACCTCCGTGGGAATAAACAAATGTATCCTTTTCTACTCAAGACTGCAATAACACTTCTAGTAGATGTCATAACCGATAGTCGAATTTGCCTCGCCATGTCCACTTAAGATGTCCTATAATGCTTGTAGCGGTATCTTTAATGCCATTTGTTATAGTGACGAAAAGTGTTGGAACAGCAGGATAGATAGCAACACTAGATACATAGCTGTTTCGCCTGCTTGTCCGACCGATCCCATATCCATATCACCGGTCGGGCTTTTTACCAGGTCGCCCCGGTCGGAACGCCTGATCAGCTCGATTATCAGACGGATTCTTTCGACAACACTTTGGTCAGACCGGACAGATTCCATCAGACTAGACCAAATCCATATCGACCAACGACTGTGTTTGGACCTGACCATAGGCTGATTGGCCATTTTTCGGTGGGATCGCCCCTGGTCAGATCGATATTGATATGATCGGCATAGTTATTGCTGAAAACGCCCAATCGTGGGGTAACATCATCTGCAATGGTTCAGGGACCGTGGGCATAGTTCTAAGACCATCAATGGTGGTTGATCACCATCTTAACCCCTTGATCTAAACTAAATCTGGGTTCAGCCCTGCGGCGACCTACATACCTTGATCGGCAAACAGTTCTTGGACCACTCTTCTCTTGTGTTTGAACTCTTTATTCAAGATTTTGACTAGCTTCTTGATATTGTCTACTGCACTTGACTTCTTGTTCAATAGAAATGTCCACTTATAACATGAATATTCATCCACAATAAGCAGAAAATATCTGCTTCCACATATTGCACTCTTCTCTTCCAAGGTATCCACATCCATGTGTAGCCGTTACAGTGGTCGTTCGGCCTTCTTAGTTTTGGATGGATAATACCTTTTTTTGTCTTGTTTTCGACATTTCACACAACGCGCAAGCATAGTGGTTCACTCCTTATCAATCTTAATGCCCTGCACTAAGTTATCTCTTTCCATCTTACGAAGTAACTTCATCTCCGCATGGGTTTAACGACGAAGCCACATCTCCACGTTAGCCTCTGTCTTTCTCGCTTTCTTGTTTGTGATCTTAGTTTCTTCAATGGTAGCCGTAACACCATACGTCCAATTGGTATACCGGCAGGATGACAGGATAAAATGCGGTAGATACCCGCCACCTTCATGAATTTTATCTTGAATGCCATGGAGTCCCTGCTCCGTTCTCTCTTTAAGCATCCCACCCTCTAATTGCGCGAAATTAGCATTCGAAAGCCTCGTTCTTGCATTAGGTCCAGCGATATCAAATTGACTCGTGCCCCCGGCACATATCATACGTTTTTTAGTATACAACGTTGTAGTGTCTTTCCATCTTTTATCACCACGCTGCCTTTTTCTTTACGATGCTATGAGAGCCGTTCATCATCACTAGGTGTCTTCCCTAAGCTTCTTGAAGGTGCGTGAAGCAATCGCGTACGCCACATAAATGCACTTTGCTTCCACCGTCTAGCTTCCATTCAATGATCTCCTTTGAAGATTCATCAGCATCGGTTGTCACCATGGGAACAAAGTCTTGTTGTCCTTCATAGTGTGATTGACTATTGCCGCGTCCTTCTTGTCTTGAACTGCTATTGCCGCGTCCTTCATATCTTGGACGGTTGTTGCCACGACCTTCATATCCTGGACGGCCGTTGCCACGACCACCTCTGTGATTATTTCCACGGCCTCGGCTTATTGCTCGGCTTCTACAGCGTGAGCGCCCTCTTTGTCCTTGCGCTTCCACACGTCTTCCGTTAGTGCGGTCGCGTGCCCAGTGTCCGCGTTAATTACATACGCGACAATGGCTACGCCTTATGGACTCTTTAATGTTTCTGTTGATGCTTGTGATTTTTATGCTTGGTCCATGGCTCGCCCTGCGTGCCTCGACATTGTTCACTTGAAGTGCGACCTCGCGCGCTCCATCACGTCGTTAACCAGTGTAGTCATGCATCCTTTCTGCTTGGAATAATCGGTTTTGCACTTGAGCCAGTGTTAGTTCTGCGCCAGGATTCACCGCCTTCATTCCTGAATAATCGTTACCCAATTCAGGATAAACACTCGCTGCTCTTGTCAGTAGTATCTCGCCAAACATTTCATCCGATATTGGACCACCGGCTTTCTGTAATTATACGGAAAGCTTCACCATGTCGTTGATGTAGCATTTCACGCGTTGATCGCTTCGTAGTACTGTACTTAATATCTCTTGCGAAACGTTGAGCTTGTTCCGCGGCGGCATCCCATCGACTTCAGCTAATATAACTTTATATAACAGATGCGCCTGTCCATCTCGATAGCGTTGTTTAGTCTTAGCGCTAGGTTTGCACTTAGAGAATCCACCAGAAACAGATGCGCCTTCTTATTCCTGATGTCCCAGCATCGCTCAGCGGTATTGTTTCGTGCATCTTCAAACGTCTCGACTAGTGTCCTTGATGACCATGTTATCTTCTTCTTCTAGTTGGTTATGTGTAGCTTGATATTTGGCGTATGACGTGGAAATGCCCGTTGTTTCTTTGCGAGATCCACTTTCTTCTTGTTTTCGAAATGCGACAATATCGAATGGGGTGGATCCATTTATTTTTTCTTTTTCTCTGGGTTGTTATCCGGGTTCGGGTCTGACCGTTATTCCGACCAATCCGCATCTTCGATTGTTGGGCTCATAACCTGTTGGGCTTCGTCACTAGTTGTAGCCATTTCAATTCAATGACTTTTGTCTCGTAGTACAGACAATCCTCTCAAATTGTTAGGTCCAAAACCAATCATTAAAATATTTTATTATGAAGGTATAGAAATGTATGCAGACATCAATTTTTGCAGTTTATAGTGGACTACTAAAAGGCCCTGTGCGGAAAATCAATCAGATATCATATAAAACTCAGAACCTTGACAACGGCGACGATAATATTGCTGCCAGTAAATTTGCATCTCCGTACAAATGACATGATGACTCGAGGTAGCAGTAGAGAAACTACTACGAACGATGCAGTGACTCCTATCATGGCATACAGTGACTATGATTTAAAAATACAAGATCAAGACGATTAGATGAGGACGTGCCTATTCTAGGCTATTCGCTGCCGGAAGCTGTGGTGCAACTTGCGTGGGGTGCTTCTGCTCATTCGTGAGGCGAGCGTACGCAGCAGGCATTCTCTGTGTGGTCGATTTTTTAATATTGTGTTAAATGTGACAAATCGTTATCTAATCTTATGTATATTGTCCACGTACAATTTGTTTAGAAGGGGTATGAATTTTCACAACCTAACAATTGGAGAGGATTGTCTGTACTTAATAGTAGTACTAAATACTAATAGTATTATTATTAGTAGTAGTAGAAGTATAGACTACTACGCACTTCTACAGTTTATTCTGTATGAAAGAAGGAAGTATAAATGCCGTTGCGGTCGGTGCCTAAATGGCCCCGGAAACTCAAGGTGAGGTGGTAGTAGGTGCCCTGCACTCTACTGGACACTGTAGCGCCGTGCGCTCCACCTGTGAGATTGCCAACTGGCACCTCGCCTTGCACGCCCTATTTTTATTAGTTAGACATGAGTACATATGCATATACAAATTCCTAATATAAGTTGAAGTTGAAGTTGAAGTTGCCTTCAACTTCGTAACTCGTAAACCCCTGCGGTAGACGCCCTGCGTCTGGATGCTCTGCATCCCATATCTATGCATGTAACCGCCCTGCGGTTAACCTCCTGCGTCGCACCTTCCTAACGGCCCTGCCGTAGACGCCCTGCGTTTGGGTGTATTTCCTTTATTGTAACCTTATAGCAACTTGGTCGTTATCCGGTATCCGGATATCCAATAGATTGTAGCCTGTAGGTCACAAATGATTTCTTATGAATTAA